>KB722736.1:1410790-1537975 GCA_000349905.1 Volvariella volvacea V23 | reverse complement strand
TTTATTGAACTTGTATTGATTTGGTGAGAGATCCAAAGAGACTAATTCTTGATAATAAGAAGCGCCTAGAAGCCTCTTCAGTCCATGCTTCCTGGCGACTGTCTGAATGATTATGATGTTCTCTCTATTGAAGTAAGACCCTTGGTATCGCCCGGTGGATGATAAGCGATTCACGATATTTTCCTCTATCGTTTTTCGGAGGGGGTCATGTCGGCAAAGAATGGCAATATCGAGTACCTGCGCCAATAGTGGCACCTGATCGAAGGGCCGCAGCGTATCAACAGATTCTTCTTTGCTGGAAATAAATGATCAAACTGGTATCCTGGCTTTCGCTAGACCTTTATATGAGAAGAGTTTGTATAGCGATTTGGTGGACCAGAATTCACATGGTGCAACGCAGTACTTGTTACTTAACCGAGCGATGTCGATCATGCGCTGGATGTGTGCTGTAGTGAACGTGAATTCGTATTCCCCGTAAGGCAAATGATCGATAGATTCAGAATTTTGAGGTTTTGAACAACAGTTAATCACATGGGGGAGCCAAATTAACGAAGTACTCTATGTGTGCATACATGACCCAAAGGGAATCACGAAATTGCTCAGCGGTATCATCCAAGTGGACTGGGTTATCTTCTGTTCCTTCGTTCTCATGTTCAACACCATTCGGCGAAGCAAGGTCAGGTAAGTGGCCGAACCATGCAATCTGCTTGGCAGAGGACGGATAGCGAAATCTATCATGAAAGGTCATGGTGGCGATTTACTAACTCCTGAGATCATAGTATGGTTTACATACATTGAATAAATTATTTTCGACTTGGAAGACGCAGAAGCGCCCATCACCTATCACTTCATTGTAACAATCCCCAAGATGTTCTTCGACTGCCATCTTGCTTAAGCTAATTGATTGCTCTTGCCCTGGCTGGTCGTTATTACATGCAAGTAGATCAGCGAAATATCGCAGGAGTGAAATAAATGGACAGATCGAGAGCCAATTGAGTTGGAGTTGCACTCATTCATTTACTTCGGTTTGAAAATTGCTCACGTCGTCAGCATCATTAGAGCTTTCTGCAACTACAGAGTTCGAATTGTAGGTATCGCCATCGGAAATTGGGATTGTTCTCCTGAATCGATTTACGTGATCCAAGAAACGGATAATCGATGCTCGATATTTCTTGTAGACTGGGATATTTGGAAGTGAATCATGAGAGAGCACGAAATGCCAAGTGACTGCCTGTGTTTACGTAATTTCAGTGCAGGGTAACCTTCACCAACTTGAATGCTGAATGGGTGAGCTGTGTGGCCTCATAGATAGCAGCATATGTGCAGGTGAATGCCATGTATTTGGGTTTCTTCCGCTCTCGAGAAAATTAGCAACTCTGATTTATGCCCTCTCTGTACCTAAAAAGTAATTGCACACCTTCTCTTCCATCTTTTCCTTTTCTTCTGACAAAGCCTTCCACACCCCTTCATGACAAGATTCACATATCTGTATATAATTTGAATCTTTTCTCAGGGCTGCCATAGCACGACCCAGATATTCTACGTAATCGACTGTGGTGTAGTTAAGTTGTACTGTTGATAAACAATTTTGCCATGCTGTTTTCCAGTTCTGACCACATGTAGACTGTGCTGGCGTGGGGGGTGTGGAATATTTATAACTCCATGGTCCACTGTTCCGATGGTGTGAAGTTGTATGTTGGAAGGCTGGAAAAAGATCTGATGTAGTGCCACTAGGTTGCCCAGAGACCTGGTGGTCCGAGACGATTCGACTAATGGTGTTGGTAAACTTCATCCATGAATGGGACAATAACCAATAGCCTGTGTACAGCTTTATTTTTTGGTCCTGTGTGAGGGGTAACCCAGCGAGTTTGTTATGAATTCCGTTGAGGAGATTGGGATCACCTGCTGTGAGCTCGAGTCGCAGGGATACTTCAGATAATTCAACGAGTTGCCTGTAGTAAAGTCTTCCTTGGAATCCACGTAACCCCAGGCGTTCTGCCACTGCCAAGGCCTCGGGGATACTGAGTCCATTCGAGCCGACTGCTATCCTTGCCACCCAGCGAGTCTCAACGTATTCCTGTAGTCCTTTGGCATCGCCTAAGATGGAAATTTCCAGAACTTTGGTAAGGTCCTCTAGTGAACCATTCTGTAAGAATAGGCAGGGAGATTGGGGATCGAGGTGGGTGTTGAGATGGTCTAGGGCCCACTGTCCGATTGTGAGGAACTCGTATTTTTTGGAAATACGAAAGAGAGACATGAGCTTGGAAATATTGACGTGGTTGACATCACTTTGAGCAGTTATCTCATTTGGGCTGTGGACGTGTGTTAGGTGGTGATAAGCTCAACATCCAGTTGTTTAGGATTATTGTCTACTCACAGCGCATATAATATCCAGCATAAGGCACGAAAGTCCTCTATATTATCTTGTAAAGTAACCGGATTGGTGACGGAAGTTCCTTCCTCGTTATTTGGGAGGCTGAACATCGTCTCAAACATCGATGAATCCTGGGTTAGTAAGAAGCGATGAACTTTAAAAGAGGTTATTCATGAGCTAATCTGTGAACAGGATCTACACAAGTTATTCAGACCTTAAACAATATACCGCCAACAAGGAAAATGCAATCCCCCGTGGGCTTATAGTAATTCGGATCGATGATAGGATCCACAGAGGACGATTGCATATCCTGGGATGCCATGGCAGCAGATGCAGGAGCAGAGCCGGTCGTCTGGATTTGACTACCCATCAGCGGTCAATTTAACAGGGTGACACAAGGCGCTGCGCTGCAGCTGTGCACTATGTGCTCAATGCTCATGATGGATTAGCACATTCACGACCCCTCCAAGGCTCTGATGCGCCGCAGTGCTACGGCAACTAGAGGGTCGAGGGACCCATTACTCAACTTACTTTCCATCATTCTAGCGCGTAAGATACGCCCCTTCGTGAAATAAATCAAGAAGAGCTCCAAAGGAGGCTATCCTCACCTTGAATAACACCCCACCAATGAGTAAAACGCAGTCCCCTTAATGAATTAAGTCCGGAGTTGGGGGGTGCGTTTGTACACACGTAACCTGGGTATTGCTGCGACTGATGAAGGTGGTGTAGCAGCTGGACAATTCTCGTTATAATTAGTAGTGGTATTAGTGTTCTCAGGTTGGGCTTGGCTCGCCATGAACTCGATACAATGCAAGTAGGAAAGCTATAGAGGTTGGACTCTATGTAATAATGCGTAGTCATAGAGATAAGGGAAATCGTTGCAAGCACAAAAGTGCATCAGATGGGTATACCAGCTGCCCCCATGAACCATAGTTACCGTAGGCTTGCGACCTATAATCCACAAGGGAATGAAGCAAGCTGTACCTGGCGCGACTAAGATGTCATGGCAAAGCACAAGCTAACTTTTAATTTAGAATGCGCCTATTTAATACGCAGGCAGAAACCAAGCAATGCCTGAATTTTGAGGCTTGGTAACGATATTGAACAAGCAAACACTTGGCATGTATACATCTGAATTACGCCGAGGCTGAAGCTAGTCTAACTCACAGTCATTTATCCTCGTCACCACCTGCGCATGAATATCTCCGGTAATGGTGTTTTTCTCCGTACCCAAAAAATGATCATACATCCTAAATTCCATCGTCTCCTTTTCCTCCTCCAAAACACCCCACACCTTCTGTTGACAGGAAACACACATCTGCGAAAACGGCATGTTGCAGTCTGGATCCTCTCCCAGCACCATCATTATGTCGTCCAAGGTTGCCACATAATCGATTTGGGCTTCGTTGAAATGAGTGGCGGCTAAGCTGTTCTGCCACGCCGAATTCCATTCTTTGCCACAAGAAAGTGAAGATCCACAGGGAAGTTGGTGGTCAGATATGATGGAGCTAGCAGTATTGATAAACTTCAACCACGAGAACGACAAGGACCAAAACCCCGCGTATAGATTTCTTTGCTGGACTTCTGTCATGTGCAAATTAGAAATTGCGCATTGAATATCGAGGCCACCTGCTCCGCCATCTGATGAAGGGTGAAGGAACTGAGTCGACAATTGGGTGAGTTGCACATAGTACAGCTGCCCTTGGAACTCGCGTAGTCCGAGGCGTTCAGCGACAGTCAACGCCTCCGTAGCAGCCAGCTGGCCTTCGCGAATACGCTTCAACCACTGGGCTTCAACATGATCCTGCAGTGCTTCCACGTTGCAAAGGACGGAAAGTTCTAGGGTTTGAGCAAGAAGGTAAACCGAACAATTTCGTAAGAAGTAGCAAGGCGTTTGGGGGTCAAGGTGAGTGCTGAGAAGGTCCAGAGCCCACTTTTGGATAGTGTTAAATTGATATTTTCTGCAGATACGAGCTAGGGATATGAGTCTTGGAATATCGACAGAGTGCGCGTCGCTCTGAGCGGTTATCTCGTGTGGGCTAAGACCAAAAAAGATGTTCGTCAGCAGAGCTTTCAAAGGTAATTCAGTGATTGACCTACAAGGCGTATAGCACCCAGCACAGGGCACGAAAATCCTCTATGTCCTCATGAAGAACAACTGGGTGCATAACGGGGATGTTTGGAGATGGCGCATTGCTTGGAAGTCTGAACCTTGTCGCGAGCGAGGAGGTATCTCGGTTAAATAAGAAGCAGTGGATCTAAAGCGAACACAAAGCATTTGTGCATTAGTTTGCAATAGAGGATATCAAAGAAAAATGGTTATAACTCTAAACAATACCCCACCCACGAGCACAACGCAGTCGCCGTCGACCTTGTAATAGACTCTGTCAAGGGTGTGGGGGTGAATCTTGCCACTGAGAACAAGATTGGTCTGCTGGGCTTCGCTCGACATTGGTGGTGAGTGTAATAGGAACCTAAGCTGTCCATGCCACCGGCAGCATTTATATAGACGAAGTCATTCAAAGGCACTCAAAGGAATGATTGAACTAGCCAGACGCGTGACGTCACGCGTCATCATATCATTGACTCCCTGCGTCCTCGTGCTTCAATGAAAGCAAGAGAGTTGACCTCAGAGTTCTTCATTTGGAAGTGGGTTGGCATTGCTTGACCGAAGACGACAGGTGACTTATCGAACGTGAAGTGTTACATAGAATGCGTCTGTTGCTTCCGACGTGGTTGGCTCGCCTTTGAAAAGATGGAGCGCTCTGACTGGTGGTCAAGCCCAAACTCGAAATTTGCCTTGTCGCCTTGATAATAAATTATTTGATGTGTATTATTTCGAGGTTTAGCCGAAGTCGACAGACAATAATGCGACAAGCACCGGATTTGCACCCCTCACTCTCTACCATTTCCCCTTTAACCCAGGACACCGGTTGGATGCGAACGTACATAGCATAAATTCAATAAGCTGAATTTGTTTTCTGTATCTTACTCTGTTAGCAGTATCTAGACTACACAAGTATCCTTGTTTTCTACACCCAGAAAATAGTCACATATGCTGCCCTCCATCTTCCTCTTTGCATCATTAAACAACTCTCCCGTTTTCTCACTACACGAAGTACAAAGCCGCCTATAAGACGAACTGCGCCCTCTTTCTTCCTCCAAGCTTCTCGTAAGCTCGTTCAGGGCCTTTACGAAATCCACCTGAATTCCGTTGGATTGGACGATGGACAAACATTTCTGCCATAGTGTTGTCCACGCTTCGCGGCATGATGATGTGTTGAAGGCACTCGAGCTGTGGTGATTATCTGCAATATGGTTGGCAGTGTTGATGAGCTGAAGCCATGAGAAGGATAAAGCCAAGTATCCTGTGCACAACTTGTCTCTTTGATCTGCTGTTAGCGGTAGCTTTGCAAGCTCTTGGTGTATCTCAGCGGGAGTACTAATACCCCCAGTCTCAGCAGAAGGCGTCGGTGTCAGCGCAAACAACTGCATGAGTTGTCTGTAGTACAACCGCCCCTGGAAGTCACGCAGACCAAGTCGCTCAGCAACGCTCAGCGCCTTGGGGATTCTTAGCCCACCGGCACAAATCCTTTCCATCCATTTGTCCTCAACCGGTCTTTGTAGTGGTGCAAGGTCGCTTAGAATGGAGAGTTCCAGGGCTTCGGTGAGGTGCTTGATTGAACAATTTTGTAGGAAGTGGCAGGGCGACTGTGGGCTGAGATGGGTAGTGATGTGGCCTAAAGCCCATTTTTCGACGGTGGAGAATTGGTATTTCTTGCTTATGCGGGCGATGGAGATGAGTCTAGGGATGTCAACGCAACTGGGGTCGCTTTGCAGAGATATTTCGTCTGGACTAGATAACCATGAATAAAGAACCATTGATGTCGTTTCGAAAGTTATCTCACAGTGCATACAATACCCAACATAACGCGCGAAAGTCGTCCATGTCATCATATAAGGTAATTGGATTATTATCGCAAGTTCCTTGTGGCGGGCTATTGCTGCCAGTGGGGAGGCTGAACGTCGCTCGAAATATTGATGAATCCCGAGCAAGCAAAAAGCGATGAACCTACAAACTCGGAAGGAAGTAGAAATAAGCTTTAACGGCATAATAAAGCAATAGGAAAGGGCTTAAAAACTTGCCTTGAATAGTGTACAGTCAATGAGAATAATGCAATCCCCGTCAGACTTATAATAATCCGAGTCTGGAGTTGGAGGACGTGATTGTCCCCACTGCGGTAACATGGCCGCGTCTAACGGAGAAGTGGTGGTGTTAGTGGGGCACCCATCGTTAGCCATGGGGCTAGTATCAGGTTGAGCTTTTCCCGCCATTGATATCAGTGTAGAAATGAAGGAGTAATATTGGAGCTTCGCGACACCAGTAACGGCAATAAATAGGTGAGGCGGCTCTCTAAGGCTCCGCAGGCGTCAATCTGTTTGAGAAGCAGACCAGAGCCAAATACTCCCGCGATAACGTGCTTGCTACGCCGGTGTTGATGCATCTCAATGAGCATTGTATATATATAAGCAGAGCGAGCGCAGAGAGACCACAAAACTGTGATGACTAGTCGAGTTGACTACGCTTTGCCTGCAAAGTGGCATTACGACCGTGTGCTGTGCTGCACATTGGCGCATGCACACGAGGGTGCGCAGCCTAAGCGGGACGATCGGTCAGGCGCTAATTTGGGGCCTCCCTATTTGATATATTTAAGATCAAGGCTGCATAGACATCGCGCAGGCGTCTCTACGCGTTTGCGTCGCGGATGTCGATTTCAAGTGCACCGTACGCCTCGTGAACCTACCAACTGCAGTGCACCGAGGGCAAAACATTGCCAGAGCGCCCTGATAGTCACCTTGAATCGACCTGAACAGTTCCATATTTCATTCAAAGCAGACCAGCAATGCAAAAACGACGAATAAATAAGCACTCAGCTACCGTGTGCTACCTCTCATGTTAATCCGATAGCACCTCCCCTTCTCCGCGCACATGCGCACAGCGACCATCTCACTCGCAGTACGGCGGAGCCCAGGCACCCAGCCACTCACGGACGAAATAGACAATCTCCCCATGAATCTTCCTAATTTCAGGAGGCTCGTCCAGAATATTCTCCAACCCATTCTCGTCCCAATGATGCACCCCACCTAATCGCACACATGTGTCAGTAAGGGGCAAAGAAACAATCAAGAAACAACTGCGCAAAAACTAACCGGGTATAACCTTGAACGGCCTGAGCAGCGTATCTTCTCTGTCATAAGCTTCCTCCGCATGTGGGGTATCAGGTCTCCACGGGTCGACTGGCCATCACATCAAACGTAAGTATCTACCTGAGGAAGACATGGCCGGTACTTACCCTCTCCGTCGATAAACGCCAGCCTATCAGCAGCAATGTCAAAGTCCCCGAGTTCGTTTACGACGGTGATGTTTGGCATGGAAGGTATCCTGAAATGCTCGCCGTCGGGGAATGCCTGGTCACGGTCACGTGCATGAGCGCCCGAGGCCAAGGACAAGGTTGTAGGAGTGGATACTGTACCTGGCGACATATTTTGGATTCGTATTCGAGGGTGAGCAGTCTTGAGATTATGGATGGGTGATTTCGGTCCGGAGGTGGAGTCTAATAGGGGTAGTGGTTATGTTAATCATCAAGCAACTGGGGAGGTGGAGAAGAGAAGGATTACGAACCGTGAAGTAGCCCCATTCTGTGCAGACTTGGAAGAGCCATAGTCTCCAGGTTTGGTCGAGCGTGGTCACCTGGTACCTAGAATCGTCGTATGTCCCGAAGCACTTGGGTTGCCAAGGTATTCAATATGGACGGTTATGCAGGCGAGAGTATAGACTTACATCCTCTACAGTGCGCTCTTTGCATTTGTGAACTACATGCTGTCCCAAAATTGTAAGTAGAAGCAATATCGAGAGTAGATGACACACCTCTCTGATCCATTTGGCATAATTCCATATAACAAAGTCGACCTTGAGCCCATTACTAGCCCTCACTGAGCGATCAGGGTGGCCGAAAGGTAAGCTCGATATCCCTTGACTTATACGACTATGATGTCCACTCAAAGTCGCACAGAATTCCTCAAAATTTGTACTTCCAACCTCGGGATCCCAATTCCTGTCCTGCCACGATCCTAGTGGGATCTATATGCGCACCCATTAGATGACAAAAGAAAGCTTGGTAATGATGATCAGAATCTTACCTCTAAAACTGATGCAAAATCATCATCATGTTCAAGCCCTGCCAACCCAAACAAGGCCTTCAACGGACGAGAAAAACGAGGGTGCTGTAAAATTCCATCAATGGTTTTGATTGCGTTGACCAGGTTTTCGGAACATGTAGGGTCTGCAGCACGCCTAATAATATCCATGTACCGCCAGTTTGATAGTTCAGCATGAGTCACGGCTGTTGGTGTACGTACAACAAAAAGATTTGAGTAAAGAGGGTGTGATAGAGAAGAGAGGGAAACGTACCACTGGACGCAATGGCGCCGTAAACGAGTTCGGGGTAAAGAATTCGCATATGCGCGGCACGCGCGCCAGCGTATGAGCCCTAAACGCGAGTTGATGATAAGACGTCATCAAACAGGGTGTGCCGGAATACTTACGCCATAGTATATCCAGGGAGTGTTTGGAGCGGTTATGTCCTCTAGGACGTCGTCTAGTTCCAGGTTCTCCATAAAGTTGGCGCTATCAGCGGCGGATTGTGCGTTGTTGAGCCAGCTGGGAGGGTGTTGATCAGTGGCGTTTGATTGTCCGGCAATATAATAGGCTTTACCGCAAGGAGTCCGTCGTCAAATTGGACACCGGCAAGGATTCACCTATTGTACAGTGCGATATAGTCAACCCAGACAAACCAGTATAACGAACAATACACACCATAGTATCGATGTTCCAGCACAATCCCAATCCCACCCATAGCTCTCGCAAGGATCTCTGCAATCCCTGTATCCAAAAACGGCAACCTATCCTAAAACGGAGCAGAAAAGAATAACGGGACTGAGCAATCACAACCTTGACCATCCACCACTAGGGTGCTTACCTCCCCACTCGTTTCACCCCCATCGATGACTATAACCGGCGCACCGAGTCTGGGTCGGTAATGCCTCAAGTTTACCCAATACCTCTGATGCCAAGTGTGCCCACCACCACTTCCATCCTTCGCGAAATGGTCCAACGGCTGGCGGAACCATCGTGCTCTAAACGTGGTCGGAGACGGCTTGACATTGAAGGGTCGCTGTGGTTGATCTTCACCTCTTTGTTCCTCTCCATTATCACCCTCTCGGTTAGCAGCCAACGAGGCATCCGGATTTCCTGCTATTTCCTCAGGCAGAACAAGCGAGTCCTGCTCAAGGGCCAGCTTTTCGTCCATCATCCACATGTTGACGCCTTGCGCACCCATTGTACGTATATTGTCGCGAAGCGAGGGTGAACGAGGTCGACGACCCTCGACGCCGGTGAACAACACGCATTGGGCTATCAGCACAAGCGCCAGCAGGCCTGCAAACCGTCTGCCGGTGGGAGCATTGCGGTCGTTCGCCATGATGGTAGCAGAGCAGAGCAGAGCGGGAGACGCCCTCGAGCTGTTGTGTGAGAACCGAACAGCTGCAGCCTCACGTCACTGCAGCGCTGGGAAACGAGCAAGGATCTCCAGATCTCTGCCGGGCATGCCTCCAGGGTCGACCGCGATCACGTGAGACGCGATGCATCGCTGCCTAGAGGGGTTCAAGAAGTTCGTTGATGAGCGACTATAGAACCAAAGTAGCCAGAGGAAGGCTGGGCTGCCTGCTGGAATGTCGGCTGCTATATCGAGGATGGTTGGGAAACAGGCAGCTGTGGGGGAGTTAGGGTTGAGGAGGTAATTAACGACAATACCGTCACTCACCTCGTCTCACAAAAAATCGGCTAATAGCTCCCTTCATCTCGCGTAAGTGACTTCGCAAAATGTCCCCTGAAAAAACAGCCGAGGCCGTCTCCCCCATAGACTTATACGTCCATCTCAGGCTTAGGATCTGGATCACGCTCGTGCTTGAGCATGTGGGGGTCATGATGAGCTTGGTCCAAAAACCTATTTAAGCACTCCCAGATCGCGACATTGCCTCCCTACGACCTTATCCAGTCGCCCACCACCAGCTAGCTTGTCTATACCTCTCGGGCTCTTGTCCTATCCAACTCTAATTCTCCCAGCTACGTGCACACTAAAAATGGCCTGCCCACCCAACGCAAACGAGTTCTGGCTCACCTACCACCTCGCTTCTCGTGCTCACCTGCCGCCCACCTCCCAACTCATCGAGCTCGAGTTTCAAAATCGCAAATTGGTTGACTTGGAAGACGTTCTTGATCATGGTGAGTTGGCGTTCACCACGATTTAAGGCGCAGTGGGTTCGGCTTGAACTAAACAAAAGAACCTGTTATAGTGTTCAGACAAGGCTTCGTTGAGCCTAAACACCGCCCTGCCACCTGGTGGGAGAAGAAGGACGGGGCGAAGCTCAAGTCCAGTCAACTAATCGACGAACTACTCAAACAAGGTATCGGAAGGACTCAGGAATGCGCTCTCAAACTCGTCGTCGGTAAGTAGCGACACTCTTCCCACTCAAAACAAAAGTAAAAAGAGTATACGCTCACACCCATCCCAACCGACAGAGGACGCACCAACCGTCTTCTGGTTCCAATACATCCACGCCGAAAACCCGACCGCCCCCGCCGTGACGCAGCGCATAAAACTCAACTGTCTCCCCGTCAAACTCGAAAGAATCGCGCACCTGACGAACCACATCTTCGCCCAGGGCTACCTCTCCTCCCACGTCCGCCCCATCGTGCACTGGGAGAGGAGCAGCGGCAAGACAGTGGACGAGACGACGTACCTCGCCGAGGTCCTGTCCTGGGGCGAGGGCGTCTCGGAGGACAAACCCCTCCGCCTCGTCATCGGTGGTAAGCCGCCTTCCTCCTCTGCTTCTTCTTTGCCTTCTTCTCCTTCAGGTACCCAATTTGTTAAACCCCATCACACCGCTGCACGATGCTGACCCCAGCCCTTTTGGATCCCTTTCTTTGCAGATGTGAAGCTCACCATCCCGATCCCGAATGCACCACCGACGCCGTCGCCTACACCGATAACACCATGTCCTGTGTATGCGCCTGCACCCATGCCGAATCACCAACAGGGCCACCACGCGCACCACGAGCCGCCCGTCGTCGGGCATCCTCACCATCCTCACTGGGAGCATGGGCACTACGCTCACTGTCACAATTAATGGACTTGGACTTTGCTTCACCCCCGCACTCGCCCTCGCCCTCTCCGTTGTCCTCGCCTTTGCTCTCACCACGACGCGGGCGCGGTCGTTTGCGGAGGCGACGGTGCTGCACTACTGCTACTCGTCGTCATCGTCATCGAGGGGTGCGAGATTCACGAACGGAAACGGAAAAGCTGGAGGGTGTAGGGTATCTGCGGATCGGGTGTGCGGCTGCGTTGACGCTACTTGTTTACTTTTTACGAAAATTGAGGTATAAGCTGGTTGGAACTTGATTTTTTGATGTTTTGGTTTTCTTTTTTGGATACTGTAGCTCACGATACAATGATGTTTTGGTATTATACTGTAATGAACCACGGACTAGGATTTTTCAATCGATCTCCTTTCCTTCTTGCGCGCCCTTATTTCCACAGACACTCAAGGTTCAACGCACATGCTCTCCCTCATGCCAGAGCGGAGCCTCAAGACATTCTGATAAATCACAGCCAGCACACAAAAAGGCACACCACTCGAGTTTGGTGGTGTGATAATTGATCTCCCTGACCGCGGACCTGGCTTTCTCCGGCCCTTCCTGTGACTTTCTCGGGGTTTATTCCCTTACTCCTTGGTTCCATCACTGTCGCTGCCGCTGGCATGGCAGAGCATGGCAGGTGTCACAGGAGGGAAGGTATCTCCACAGGGACAGCGCTGGAGTTTGGAAGCAGCTGCTGGTGCGCGCGGCATCACGGTCTGTGGATACCCGCGGAGGTGGGCGTACATACCAGCGTGCTGGGTGTAGTTGAGTGCACGTTGAGCGCCCAGCACCCGCACGATAGGTGTTGTGGCGCTGTGAGGCAGGTCTTATTGGTGTTGGACAAGACGTGAGGACGGTGTAAGGAGAAACGGAGTATCGAGTGCATATACGCGGAGACATGAAAGTTACATTGGCACGTGAAAAATACTAGATCTATGCGCGTGTGTTACGGTGGAGGTTAGCCCTGCATGATACCGAAGCATGAATCAAAAGATGATCAAGATTCAGGGGAAGCACGCAAAGTGGTTATGATGACAACCTGGGTGGTATCGACAATGCTCGAGATGGTGGCACGTCGTGACTTGTTCCTGACGGGCAGACTTTTGGGTTGTGGTCAAAGCCCATGAGTAATTCGAGACGGAAGGGGCGCATATAGGCCGAGATAGCTGAGCTGGGTTCACTAGAAAATGAAAAAGAACAGATGAGTTGGTAGAGGAAAAAGGAGTCGGAACGGGAGAGCATACCCAACGTACCGATGTTCAAACATAAAGGGCTCTCATCGCATATACCCTCTCCTGACAAAAGAATATCGGTGATTGGGGTGGACTCTTTGATCGTGTCTCCGTGCTTTCTCTTCCAAGAGACAAATGGCAAAAACGACCACTTGAGGTAGCCGTTGTTGAATATATACGCCGTAAGGTGTGCAAGCATGCGTGACTTTTCTGGGACGGCCTGGGATGGTCCAGGGAGAGAAGAGAGATAAATGCGTTTTGGGACTACGTCGGCGGCTGGGTTTGTCGTGTATACGAGTTTGATCCATATGTAGTTTGGAATGTGGGGATGAGGTGCAAATTCTGCAACGAGGTGAGGAGAGTGTGCTTGGGGAAAGTATATGAACCTACCAACGATAAGACGCAGGGCGGTCTCTTCGGTGGTGCCGATTCCGTCTTCGAGAAGAGCTTCGATGGACTGGGTGGGCTTCATCTCTTTGCCATCCTTGGTTCTCCATCGACAGAGTAGGCCGAATTCGGGGTTGATAACTTCGCGTCTGATGACTAAAATGGCGGCAATTGGTTCATTTGTCAACAAAAACAATGCAGATAGGGACGTACTGAGATCGCGGAGATCCTCGAGCTGGTCCAGTGGTGGGTCATGCTCGTGGAGGTCGATGAGCTCGGACCTGGGTGGTGTGTGTGGGAGGAAATACGTGATCCAGAATTCTGGATGCATGGGAGGTGGAGAGGCTCTGCGATGAGGGGGTGGGTCCTGGTGGGGGCTATATACCTTCAAAATGGCCTCGTCAGACAAGCTTTACTTTGCAGACGTCATTGGGTGTGTGGTGCGAGTGCTGGCTGGCAAAGAGTCATCACGGATTAGCTCGGTCTAGTCGTCACTGGCTTGCTTATTGACGTGGAACGCGGTGTGCTCGTGGATCGCATATGAAAGCTTGCGAGACTGGCTGAGATCCGCGAGAGTGTGGTTCTGGGTGTTCGCGTTGTCGCGCACCGCGTCGAGGAGGAGATTCAGGGCCGTGGAGTTGCCCGATACGGCAGGCGTTATCACCGGGGTTCAGAAATTTCCACGATCTCAGCTTTGGAAGGGACTATACATCGCCACGCGACACCTTTGTTTCTCTTCAACCGCTTTGTCTTTGCCTCCCTTGCACACAGCATTCCGCCCTCCTCCTCGACAACAACCCACTGCACCGCCAACGATGACCCGCAGGAGACGCCCGTACTCGCTGTTCTCCCCTCCAAGCCTCTCCATGTCCGAGCTCGTCAAAACAACGCTCGACCACGAATCCATCGATGTCCTCATCGACCGATGGCTCGAGCACCGCAGCACGGGGCATGATGCATATCACGATTGGTTCAGAGAGATCAGGGAACGCAAGCACCAGGCGCTATCACACAAAAAGCAGATCCTCGCCTGGAACAAGGGGGAGTTTGTCCCGGAGAATGTGTTCTGCAGGACCGTGGACACAGGGAGGCTGATACCGCTGGATAGAACGTGGACCACCCACGTTTATCACCACCACTCGATGCAGGAGCGGAAACTGTCCATGATGCCGGTCGTCTTCACGATGGTGAGTACTGGGCTTGGTGCGCCGCGCCCCCTTCCCTCCCCCCTCCCCATCCGTATCTCCGAGGACGCTTTGCACGTCCTGTTTTTGTTGTCTTGTTGTATTTATGTTGCGTATTGATCCTTGAATCAAAAGTTACCCGAATTGATGCTGTTGCGAGGGATGCACGACACCGGGTGCGACGAGATATACATTATTGTCACCGATCTCAAGCGAGAAGAGATGAACGACGTAACCGAGTACTTCAAGATGGTCTGCAAGTACTCTGCCAGTCGGAAATCTAGCATACAGAGGGAAATCCAAGCCGCTTGTAGGTCTATCCCACTTCTCATACCAATTCCATCTTCCTCGGCCATTCCACTGCGGACATAACCACAGCTGTTTTCCGCGCCATTCCTAAAGGCTCCTTTCCTCTAGTAGCCCACCCACCGACACTCACCCTATCTACCCCACAGATACGCGATTAAGCCACACCCTAGTCAGACAACGGCGCACCCCTTGTTTCCCACAAATCGATCTCACCTTGCGCGCGATCCTATACGAAAAACGACCCCGGTTCCTCATCCTGTTCTCCCACCAGACGACATCATACTCGCAAATCTTCTTCACCCACCCTGCATACGTCCCTGATGCGGAGATATTTCACAATTACCCCACCGGGTGCCCGAACCCTTGCTGTACAGACGAGTGCGAGATGATCAGGTTTCCGAGGAATGGGCCAGAAGAGGCGGAGGTGTTGAAGCCGCCGAGAAGGGGCAAGTTTAGGCCGAGGGTGATGTGTAATTGGATCGATTGTGATGTGTGTTTCAGCGAGGACCCTCCGGTGGGGGGACAGAGCTCTTCGTCTTCCTCCTCCTCGTCCTCGTCAAGCGAAAATGGGGAAGGATCGCCGACGACGGAGAGTAACGAGCCAAAGGTCTATGGACAGCTGTGCAGCAAGTGTAGGCTGGTGAAGTACTGCTGTGCCGATCACCAGAGGAGAGATTGGGAGGAGCACAAGAGAGTCTGCGTTCGTCCTGCTAATTGATGGGGACGTGCTTCTTTCCTTTCTTTTTCTTTTCTTTGGGCTATAGGTGTGCCTATTCTGTCCCGGGGCTCTTTCTTTCTTTCTTCCATCCGTTTTTCCTATCTTCTTGCTTTAACTCACGTCTATGTTTTCGCCGTCGTATTTTTTTTTTCTCCCGGGCTTTCTTTCTCCATCGTTCTTCTCTTTCACTTTTGCCTTGGGACTTGTTTTGAAATGGGTCACTTTTGTACATCCATGCTCTTGCTCAGGACGATATTCAATTCCAGTTCATGCTTGACCCCTTTCCCGTCTTCTTTCTTTCTTTCCTTTCTTCATCAACCACGGCGTGGTTCTTGTCCTTGTACCCTATTGATGAACGATGGTGATAGCGATAGCGATGAGTAGTTCTACTAACATGCATGGTCCCGTCATTTCTTTGCTCTTGTGTTGTACTTGTATCGTAGCCTTGCGCTGCCTCGCCTTCCTACCTTACGCAGCCCCCGTGTTCCGGTCCGTATGCATGCACTGTACATATTGCAATACTTTGTGCTCCGGGATCGTAGGAGAACCTTTTGAGTCGTTTTTTTTGTCACGTTGGATTGGCGTTCGTTCGTTGTGGCTCGGTGTCTGCCAGTGTGTTTCTTAAATCTTTTGGTAGTTGTGGCTTGGTGGGAGTGGTGTTTGGACACAATGTTGGTGTATGATATAGGATTATACGATATACGATATACGTTATGTAGTTTTTAAAGTTAAGCTGGGGCTTGATACGTCGTGTATGTGGTGGTTTAGCTTTTGAGGCTTGGCTGTGCGGGGTTGAAGGCGTACGTATGTTATTCTTATGAATGCTGCTGTGACGCAGAGCGCGTAAAGTACTATTAATAACACCTTTCAGCCCGAGGAATACAGTCATTGTTACGATACGATGCAATGATCATTGGCACATCCCCCCGCTGTCTTGTGGTAGATTGATTGCCCTGCCGGCTTTGGTGTGACCTAGCTTGGTAGCTGCGCAGGATGAGTGAACCAGACTTGACGAGAATCCTCAAAACTTGAATGCGCAAGCAGTACTCGTGCGTTGCGTTGCGTGTGCACTGGCACTGGCACTGGCATGGCCCACGCTGGACGCACGCGACGCGCGACGCCACCGCGGCCCAGACTTGTCCTCGACACTCACGATTACAGTCTTTCACCTCTTGTTTTCGAATCGCATGGGTAGACGAAAAGCGATAAACGCAAACCAGGGCTCACATAGCCCGGTAATTTCATACCCACCTACTGATGTGTACTGTATTTGCGGTCGACCTCGTTCCTTTGGGTTCATCACGGCAAATCCATAGACTTTTCATCACCAACTGGGTACGGAGCTATGCTGGAATCGTGCAGTTGCGGATAGGGTCTCCGTCGTGGACTTGGTCGGGATATGATACATCCAAAAGAGGTGAGTAGTCAGTTATACAAGCTTTGATCCAATGATTGGTGGAGACTTGGATCCGAGGCCAGTCTTAGGCATGACTAAGTACTTAGCACTTGTGCGGTGCCACAGCCGTGGGTCGGGGTCGGGGTTCAACAGTGCTCTCCAAGATTCGCACATAGCAGGTTTACTGATTGAAACTTAGGGTCGTTGGTTATATGCTGCATCGTGTACGATCGGGCGTAGGGTCACCCCATGCGGCTTACAGCTCTGTATTATTCAACGATCCCATCTGGGCTTATCGTTCTACGCTCAGGCCTCATGTCATGCAGTCAGATGTCCTCCAAGTCGCTTTTGGTCCTGTCCTCGATCATCGATTATCCTGAACATGCATAGAACTACACGATCCATTATATTCAAGAATCTATTTGCCATTCCTGTTGTCTGCCATGGTCCACTTCCAGTTCCTCGAATCCATCAAGAAATCGCGAACAGTAGCCACGCTCTTTCTGGGTCACAGAAATAAATCCAGAAAGACAGGCTCTGAGCGCGACGCGCGCAAAATGCCGAGTCCTGGAGTTGCGAAACGCTCTCACGATGTGGATAGGGTATGTGGTTTTTGAATCAAGCCGGCCTATCCAATTGTTCATCCTGCCCTTTGGTCCGTCTCAGCTTGTCGTTCGCCACCAGCAACCTGTGCCGGTAGAGTTCACAACAATTGAAGACTACGAGCGCTTTTTCGAGGACTGCTATGATACATTGAAGGGAGATAGCGCTTCCTTCGTCCTTCAGGTGGATGATGTTCTATTTAAGGTGTGTCAGCCGTACCATGGTATGGAGGATCTGAACGTGGACCTGGCTGTTGACACAATCGCAGGTTCCTGGGTCGGTCCTCTGTCAAACGGATTGCATGTTCAACGATTTGCTTGATCTTCCTACGCCGAGTGATAGTGACCAAGGAAAAGGTGGGACTCAAGACGATTCTATCCAGCTGGACGATACTGCCGCGCAATTTCGTGATCTCCTTTGGGCCTTGTATGCATATCAACTTTCCGAGTACGTTCTATTTTCGTCTTCACAATGTCAATAAATCCGGTTGACGACCTTCGAGTCCTGGATCAGAGACTCCTTCACCCCGTGAAGAATATGAATTTTTATTTACTCCGAGTCACATACAGCGCTTAATCAACATTGCCCTGCTCAGCAACAAATATTGTATTGCATCACACGAATCCTGGTCGATTGACTTACTACACAAACTCTTATCCTCCAATGGCCGAACTAAAGCCAAAATTCCCGTTCGGTTTCGCATTTCGAATGGGGGAGGGCGCAGCAATGCGTTACCCTGGAAGCCGGAAGTACCACTATTGGCTCAAGTACTTGACATCGCTGCCCTATGCCAACATAAAGCTCTTCAAACGATGCTGGAAAACGACATGATTAGTCGCATGCTACCGACCAAGCCACCATCCATGTCTAGCCTCACTGCCGAAAGTATCGAAGTTATTCAGACAGTTGCCGAGAGGCGTGGTTTAGGGAAGCTTCTGGGCGTTTGCTACTACCTCGAACTCATCTCCCTGGACATCCTGCCAATTCAACCAAATTCTGAACAGACTCAGAATCAGAGCAGCTCGCCCATTCCTGCCCCACTTGCCTTTCCGTCGACATTTGACGAGGGAAAGATTGAGCGCTTCTCTTTCGCTTATTGGAGCCTGACAAAATATTGGGAGAGTGATCTCCAAAATAATGCTCCCTCCTTCACGTACGGCGAAGTTGAAGTACTTCAAGTAGCCGCTTTTGGTAACGTTTGTGTTGCTCGCCGGGTCCCTTGCCCTTTCCACTCTAATTGCCTGGTAGCATGGAGAGATGCGTGGTCTAAGGCGAGGTTATCCGAGCAGTCATCGACGAAAAGTGGTGAAGGGGTCTGTTGTACCGCGGATCTCTTGAAGAAGCTTGAAACGAGAGAATTGGCAGTGAAGAGATTAGTTCAGAGAGTGGATGAGACGGGACCGCGGATGAGGGATGGTTGTTCCCTTAACGCTTTGCAGCGTTTGACTGAAATCAGAAAAGAGATTATTGATGGTTTACAGAATCATTTCTTCCCTGCATCGTCTTGATTTCGGCCGAGCAATACCTTTAGTATTCTATTACACAGGTGGGCGCTCTGATTTCGCACGGTGAGCAAAGTCATATTAATGTAGGCATTTAAGGGTACATTTGATCTTGCAGCCATTTTATATAGATGGTGGTGAAGGAGAACGTCGGTTTTTGGTACAGGGAGATTAAATAAATCGCATTCAGCATTTGGAGTCATCGAAATAGTAATTGGGATGGCCGGATTTTTTGTACGTTGTCTTAATAGAAACTAAGTAGGTAGGTGATGGAGGGCTGACTCGATTTGAATATGTGGTTTGAGTGATTGCACTTGTGCGTTATCCTGTGTAGCTGTTTCGTAGCCTATTTGAGGTTCCTGGGAAGACTTCCTATACACATTGAGGCCGAGCCCTTGTTGGCGGACGATTTACTTTGGGCCTATTGAAAGTTAGGGTCACTGAACATGCAAGCGATGGATGGCCCGATTGCAATCATGTGCCGTGACTAGGGTGCGTCACATTATTGCGGCGGTGTATCTGGAGTTTATCCTTCATATGTCCATATCCTGCACTCACACCCACACCCAACCCGCCTCCAGCCATCTTAAAGCTTGAATCTGCATAAACTCATAAACTCGCTCGGCCTTCATGGTTCATTTTCAAATATTCGAGACTATAAAGAAATATCGAGCATCGATTACCCGTTTTTCGGGGCACAGAAATCGATCCAGAAGGGTAGTACAGGACTCCGATAGCCATACCCACCATTCGAATCCTGTAGTTGCAGAAATCTCTCATGATGCTAACAAGGCGAGCGAGCTTTGTGCTGATGTAAGTGGCAAACACACATTCGGTTTTCGATCTATCCATTGATTTTACTCCTGCAACTCTTTGTAACCTACTTGCATGCGACAACCACCAGCTGCGACCAATTGGCTCCATCAAGACGGCAGTTGAAGAAGATCTTGAGAAGTGTTACAATGAAGTGAAGGGGGATGGGCGCTTCTGCGTCTTTCAAGTGGATAATGCCTTATTCGAGGTATGCCAACCATGCTATGCTCCCTGGGATTTGAATGCAAGCTAGTTAACTGCCACCTTGGGTTTTCTTGTTAGGTTCCTCTGTCCGTTCTCTGTCAGACGGATTGCATGTTCAGTCATTTATTTGACTTTGCATCACCTGATGGCGGCGAACATAAAAATGAAGGAACGGAAGATAACCCCATCTGTCTGGATGATACTGCTGAGCAATTTCGTGATTTCCTTTGGGCCATGTACGCATATTTGGAGTACGTTTGTATTTGGCTCCTCCATGTGAATGACCGATGTTGAAAGCCTCAAAACTCTAGCTCTACCGATTATTCGCCTTCTACAAAATATGAATTCAAATTTACTTCAGCACATATCCAGCGCTTGATCAACATCGCTCGGTTAAGCAACAAGTACTGCGTTGCACCAAGCGAATCCTGGTCCACCGAATTGCTGCGCAAACTCTTTTCATCTAAAGGTCTATTCAAAGCCGAGATACCAGTCCGATCATGCATCTCAAGCAAAGAAGAGTCTGCTGCCGATACACTACAGCCCCCTAATCAGGTGCCACTGCTAGTGGAGGTACTTGACACCGCCATTCTTTGTCAACACGAAGCCCTCCAAAAAACAATAGAGGAGAATATCGTAAATCTCTTACTATCTGCTGAAGAGCGCCAGGAGTTCAACTTCACCCAAGAGAATATTCAATTTATTCAGACGGTCGCCAGGAAATATGGATTGAAGAGGCTTCTTGGCGTTTCATATTACCGAGAATTGATCTCTTCAGGATTTCTTCCAAGTCAATCAAAATTCGAGAAGTTCCGGAATCGGAAGAGCTCTTCTTTCACCACCCCACTGGACCAAGAGAAGATCCAGTGCTTCTCCCTTGCTTATCAAAGCCTATTAGATTATTGGAAGCTCAATATCCAAAATAAAACCCCGTCTTTTAGGCCTTCCACCTTCATGGCACATACCTCATGTAGTGGATGGGGCGGCAATCAGGTGTTTGTAAAGACCGAATGCCGCTCTCACTCCGAATGCCTGAAGGCATGGAAATACTTGTGGCTTGCGGCAGAGCTATCCGAGCAGTCATCAACAAAGCACAGTCGCAATCCGTGTAGCGCAATTGACATCTTGAAGAGGCTTGAAGTGAGGGAAGCGACGATAATGTCATTGACTAAACATTCATATTCAGTAACTATATTTGTTGGGGATGGATTACGGATAGATCGTGATTGCTACCACAATGCGTTGCGTCGTTTGGCCGAGCTCAGAACGGAGATTGTCGATGGGTTGGCTGATCACTTCTTCCCTCACCATGATTGGAATTCTATTTTAAGTCCTGCTGCAACGAGCTCTAAGGTATGTGCTTTATCTCCTTTAATATGCAAAAACTGCGTTAAAACGAAAAGTCGCAGAACACTGTATAATTCGTTGAATGATATTTCCTTTATCTATTACAGCGTGAAAGCATGTACAATTCCTGTATTCTATACTGGAGCACCGAGGCACTCTTACTGTGGAATTGGGTTATTCGAACCTGAAGGAAAGAGGAGTAGGGCTGGATATCGATTCTTATCCCCCTTGACCAACAATCACGACTTCGAGCTTTGTCTAAATACTACTGCTTGAACCCCATTCACCACTATGTCATCCTCGATTCCTCCTACTTCCAAGCACGCAACGTCTGGGCAGGTAATGGAATGTCCTTAGACAACATCGAGACTTGTGGCAAGGTGGAAGAGTGGGTATGATTGGGGGAGGTTTGAAGAGGAACTGAATGAAGAGTTACGAGCTTCTCCAGCTATTTGTTCCTTTCCCGCCATGCGATGAATGATGAAATGACCTTCATGCGAATCACAAGTGTTTCTGTTGATGGAGAATACAATAATGCTGTTTGAAGCGTGAATGATGCATCTATGAAAGAATTTACAACACCTCAACATACGTAGTATCGGGCATGTACAACAGTACGAAGGCCACACGAGGTTGGTATAGCACGACCAGTCAAAACATATTCATAATCCGTGTATTATATGCTTACGCTCATATGCTCCCCACTTCAACCTCAGTCGATCCTAGCAGTCTAGAACTTTTGGGGTTGCAATGTACAGGTTGTGATCTATATGAGTCATTTGTTGGATGCATATAGGTGCCAACATACAAGCCTAAATAAAATAGGTTAGTCTCACACTGAACCTCCAAACACCATCATCGTCTTCATCATCATAGCCACTTGATTTCGTTATAGCCAGCATGTCAATGAGATATCTGACAGCTAAACTCGCCCAGCAGGTGCTGTCCTGTCGCCATTCCGTTTGAAAGCGATGAGAGTTGATGCTGGCTTGTAGATTGACGATGAGCTCATGAGCATAGCGGGGGCGTTTAGTCTTGATCAGGTGGGTTATTGATACTGGGTGCCCGTTTGAGGGTGTCTCGTTTGAGGGTGTCTCGTTTGAGGGTGTGTTCGATTCTCTACAGTTTGTCGTTGGGGATTCTAGGAGGGGACGGGTTGGGACACCCATGCTCACGCTCGTACTCATACCCTCCATGATGAACCCAAGACATGAATCGCTGATGAAATGGCATGCCTCATCCGCATAGTTGATGGAACTAGCTGGGCTGGCGTGTGCTCAGACGCTTGCGGCAGTTTATAGCAAGGAGAAGTATCCGAGGGTGTTGGTATGTTGTGGGCCTGGTAATCAAGGTGTGTAAAACACGTTTCTACATGCTTGGATATAGGCTTATGTACGCTCATGATAGGTGGAGATGGGCTAGTTGCTGCTAGACATCTTGGTCAGTGCTGGTATTACTGTCTGCTTGAGGTGCTTGAATATGGTGGTTGCGTGTAATAGGCATGTTTGGATATAAGCCTACTATTTATATGCCCAAGGTACGTTCGCAACACTCTTAATAGGAATACTGTGTTAAACATCGTATAGCCTGGGTCGAAGGAAATTTACAAGGTATATAATCCCTTATTCTTGCTTCAAGAGCTCAATTTCAGCGTCTGCCAGCGCCTCCAAACCCAATGCAACAACATGAGAATCCACACCATCCCCCTAGATCCCTCCTCCACCTCCGCCCTCCAAACTGCCCTCTCCTCCACCGACGTCATCCTCGACGCCATCTTCGGCTTTTCCTTCAAGCCGCCCGTCCGAGCACCCTTCGACTCTGCTCTCTCTCTCCTGTCTAAATCGGGTTTGCCTATCGTTTCGGTGGATATACCATCGGGGTGGGATGTGGAGCAGGGGAATATACATGGTGTAGGGCTGAACCCGGATGTATTGATTAGTTTGACAGCGCCGAAGCTGGGGGTTCAAGGGTTCAAAGGGAGACATTTTTTGGGTGGGAGGTTTGTGCCGAGGTAGGTTGTGGGTATTGCTAACTCACTTGGATGGGCATCTGATATAGATGCTCGTCTTTCAGGACATTGGAAGAAAAGTTCCAGTTGAATTTGCCGCCGTATCCAGGCTTTTCGCAGATTGTAGAGTTGGAGCAGGAGGGAGATGCCTCTCAGAAGCTATGAATGTGCTTTGATAGGTATAACTGCAATTAAACTGTATAAATAGTTGTAGGGATAGAATTTAGTATCGAGGCTTGGGCTGATGAGTCGATGTCACACTGTGACGCGACGCGTTTCCCCCTCACCACGCTCTCGCTCCTCGTAGGCCATGGCGCACAACGACAGACTGCTGCGAAGAATATGCGCTGAAGATGAAACATATCTTACAGCACAACCTCTACTCCGGCTAGCTCAAGTCAGAACGGGACCAGGCTCTGGACATGATTTAGGTCCCCATACTGTCGGCTTGCCAGCTATATGTGCTTATATCGCTTCAAAACGGTATGCATTTCGGATTACATGCTCTTGATGTTGCTTTTCATCTCACGTGGTATATATAGACTCAAAAATGGCGATGTAACGCGTACGGCGGCACAACAAGCGTCCTGCCTCAAAGCAGCCGACTTTGAGAAGGCTTACTATATCGTCGAATCCGTTCTTGGGGGTGCACGGACCAAAACTACAGCAGGAGGGGAGTTGACATATGAGGAACTGATAAAGAAGTACAAGATACCAATGGCCAGTGAGAGATTGGTACCATGGATGAAGAAGGCCGAGACGAAGTTGGTGCAGGCAGATGCGAATCTTGGAGAGAAACAGGCGACGAGGGATGTGATTGGTGCGGTATTCTTGTGGGTTTGCAGTGCTATCAAGGTACGTTTTTATTGTTCTAACTACGTGATTACGAGGTTAAGGAATATGTGTGTGGATATTAGGGAAGGAAGATTACGCCATTGCAAAATTTCGCGGAGGAGAATAGGATTTCTCTGAAATCGCTGAAGCGGATATACGATACTCTTACAACGGCCTTGGCTGAGTTCAAAGCAGAACTCTTGGAAGCTATGAAACCCAAACCTCGAGCCACGTCAAGCTCACCAACAAAGAGATCACAAACCGTTGCCGGGAGCAGTTTACAACCTATTCCTGCTCTGCAATTGTCGCCAACGAAGAGGTCTACGAGCTCGACAAAACAGCCATTACGGCCGCTACTAATGAAAGGTGGATCGCCAACTAAGAGACGGGTTACCTTTAGTGACGCGGATATGACGGACGAGACAGGGACTGTGACTGATGGAGGAAGTGAGGTTACGCCTGCTACGACGGATGTCGAGATGGACGCGGACACGGATTTGGATATGGATGGCGGTTCTGTTCCTGCATCGTTATCGACCCTGTCAAGAGGGAGTACGATGAGTATAAGTACGATCCAGGATGACTCTGAGGCAGATGAGTTGTTCAGAGGCGGCAGTCCTACAAAGATGTCTCAGGGCGATGGACTCTCTACTCCAAGAAAGAGAGGTAGGCCTAATCGTGTGCGGTTGGATTTAGGAGACCATGAGGGCGTTTTTGGCGATGGTTTGTCTGGGCCTGCCTGTGGGGAAGATGCAATGGACGTAGATCCCGTAATGCCATCAAAAAAGACGCCAAACAGGTCTCGAAGAAGTGAATTACAGGATGACGCTGAAACGCCACGCCAATCTCGTCAACGAAGTAGGAAGCAAGCTGCAACTCCGCCAATACCTCCACGACGATATAGGCCAATTTATACCGATTTCCATCAGTGGAATGCGCTAGATCCTAGAGTGGAGAAGGTGACGAAAATAAGAATGGAGTTGATGGAAAGTATGATGAAGAAGTATGGGTCTCTAGCGGATCGGGTGCTTCAAGAATCGGGGATGAGTTGATTTACTTGATGTATGCGTATCTTTTTAGTGCTTTGGTGCTTGCTTGCTGTATTCTTGTTTTCTTGGTGTGCATGTGTGCATGTATATCTTCTTGTCAAGGACTGATAGGTCGTCCTAGTCCTCGTGTATACTAGTATTTATAGCCTGCATAAAGTACATCATACACGAAGCGACATCCGAGTCGTTATCAATGCCATATTTAGCTCTGCGATGTATGTGAGGATTGTACGAAGAGCCGTGACAGACGCGATATTTATGTTTCCCTCCACTTATCATGACGGGGGCGACAGGATTCTACTACCTCTGATCCTGAAATAAATGGTGCCGATTTTCACGGTGAGTCTTATAATGATATCAATTTCAGTTACCATCTATCAATCGAAGAGAGGTATTTATGTTCAGGAATTGACTACCTATGACTCAACACGAGCTTCTATCTGCAAGGTTCTGTCCTGTCCCACAGTCTAATGGTACCGCAATCGGTCGCGGGAACTATGGGTGATTTGACTTGTCTGTGGCCCATCACCACTACCGATTCGGGGTTCCCAGCGCATGTCAGGGCATTCCTCGCCGCGATAAGACATCGAGAGATACGCAATTCAATGACAATGAGCACTCGAATGAGGTAGCACGCGATTCGCGTCCTCGCCGCGATAAGACATCGAGAGATACGCAATTCAATGACAATGAGCACTCGAATGAGGTAGCACGCGATTCGCGGAGATATGACGAGGATTCTTGTGACTGGAAGCGATCCCCGTAAGGACAGCTAAAAATACACACCAACACCCGACGTTGCCAGCCAGGTTGGATGATATCTACCGAAGCGTTTCTTTCTTCTGTCGTTTGACCTTTTCCTTCGCCTCCAGCTAAGACTCTAGTCCTGTACGAGTGGGGTATCCTCGCCAGCTATGGAGTCGTCATTCGTCGAGCAAGTTGCTTGGCAGAATCGATTTGAGCTTGGGACGAAGGAATGGAACTTTGGGATGGGTGATAGGTATCGTATTCGCCTGCTCTCGCCGAGAAATATGTCGAACTCAACCGTATGTTAAACCAGTCTTCCCCGAGATAGTCGAGTTATCCCTTTCTATGCGGCTCTCTTATCATTGGTGGTTCTGGTTCTTCATTCCACCATTTCGTCATTCCGGGCCAAGAGCAGTGATTTTCGCCCAGTTTTTAAGAGTTTTGCCGATTACCATGGGGGAGGCGTAATTCTAGCGTTCAAGCTGGCGAGGGTAGTGGGTTGTAGCATGTTGCTCTACCTTTCAGCGGTCACGTCACCAAACTTCCCAAATAAACATGATCAGAGTGTACCAGCGCTGTTACTTCACAGTAACGCTGTTCTTTTGACAAATGTGAGTACTCGCGGTCAGCATGTATTCTTAAACTTCTTACTATAATTTCTCTTCATTAGTCCTACGTGCTACTGCTGGCTCTATTCTCTGTATCGACGTGGGGCAATATTTCGAGGAAATCCAACTTTCACCTTGTATCCTTGCTCCTCGTCATATTTGGCGTTTATGTCTTCCGTAACATCTGGCCATTCGTATTGATTAATGGTATTCCGGCTGATTATGGGGAGGGAGTACTGATGTGGGTAAAATTGGGGGTAGTTACTTTCACTTCCATCTTGATACCGCTCTTCATGCCTCGTCGGTATATCCCGCTTGATATAAATGTGCGTCCCATTTTTTATTCATTCCGACACTACTAATCAAGAAGAATATTACATCTTACAGAACCCTATGGCAGAACCAAATCCGGAACAAACTGCCTCGATATTCTCGATGGCATTCTATCTCTTTTTGGACACTATCATTGTCATGGCATATCGTATGCCTCATTTGCCTTTCGACAAATTGCCACCCCTGCCTGATCGGGAATACTCGAAATATACGACGAGGAAATCCTTCCGTGTCAGTAATTTTGAATTTGAGGCCATTTGAGTCGTAGATTTTGATTGGGAAACTTACAGCACCTGGATATTTTTTCGGGTGCACCGAAACGACATTTAGGTTGGAGTCTGCTACGGGTTTATAGTAAGTGCCGATCAATTAGGGAGATTTCTTGCCTAACAATCTTTAGGGTTTGAGTATATTGTCATGGCTTTAATGATAACTATTGAAGCCTTCGCCGTATATGCCTCTCCTGTCGCTATCAATTTCTTACTCCGGTACGTGCCGTGATCGTACAAACGGCACAAGTTGACACCCATGAATAGACATCTGGAGGGAAACGCGGCGGATTATTCGATCAGACCTTGGTTCTGGATCATGTTGCTGGCTTTTGGCCCAATGGTCGCAACGCTGGCTAGGCAGTGGTATATCTTTATGGCAACCCGAACGCTAGTCCGCGCACAGGCCCTCCTCACCGAACTCATCTTCGAGCATAGCTTGCGAGTCAGATTCAAGGCAGAAACGTTGAAGGTGGAGGCGGAGGTTCTGGGCCAGAGTGCAAGTGAAGGAGAAAGTTCTAGGAGTCTGTCTCCCGCATCTACTGAGGGTGCAGATAAGAACACTTCCCAGAGCGCACAGGCAAGAAGCCCGACAGAAGAGGGGACATTGTACGAGGATGGCGAACACAGGAGAAGTACGACGCAAGTCGAAGATTCACAGTCTACTACTTCGAGTTCGACAATTCGCGGGAAGCAAAAGGCCATAAAAGCCGCGCAACAAGAGGAGATCCCTCAAACAAGCTCTAAGAAAGGCTCAGACGGAGAAAACTTGGTGGGAAAGATCAATAATTTGATGTCCACGGACCTTGAGGGTATCCTTGAGGGGAGGGATTTTCTGTTCGTCAGTATGTCATTATATGGCTCCTACCGTAGAATGCATTCTCATTACTGCGTTACTAGTTTGGTCCCTTCCGCTGCAATGCGTCATTTGCGTTGGCTTCCTGTACACAATCCTGGGGTGGAGGTGAGGGTTCAAAGGAGGCTACCAGCACTTACTGACGGTCCTTGTAGTGCATTCGTTGGTTTTGGAACTATGATCGCGTTGCTCCCTGGCCCGGGTCTCCTGGCCAATTATATTCAGAAGGCTCACACAGAGTCTATGAAAATGGTAATAACGTTGTAAATTACTCTAGATCCAAGTTCTGATCCTTCCTCAGACCGATGCCCGCGTTCAAACTGTCAGCGAGGGTACGTTCTGGCTAATAAGCACACGCGGTTAGGAGGATTGACCATGGTATATAGCGATGGGCGTGATCAGAATGATTAAGCTTTTTGGTTGGGAAGGCAAAATGAATGAGAGTATCGAAGAAAAAAGGGACCTAGAGCTCAAGCTCGTTTGGAAGCGCAAGGTATGCATGGTATATTTCCTTTTACCATTACTCACATTGTGAAGATAATCGAGTATGCTAGTGGTATCCTGAAGTAAGTTACGGTTCTCACGACCTGCAGTGTAAAGTATTCATACCCTTTTTTTTAGCTGGGTCCTTCCAAGCATCGTTATGATCGTAACATATGCATCGTACACTATCATCATGAAAGAAGAACTCAATGGTGAGAACATTATTCTCAACCCCGTGTAAACAAGAATTATACGTGA
Organism: Volvariella volvacea V23; assembly: GCA_000349905.1. Lineage (NCBI taxonomy): Eukaryota > Fungi > Basidiomycota > Agaricomycetes > Agaricales > Pluteaceae > Volvariella > Volvariella volvacea. Next base: position 1,509,202 of record KB722736.1, on the reverse strand, counting down.
ATATATCTTGTAGCTTCCAAGGTATTTTCAAGCATGACGGCCTTGGCACAAATTCGAAACCTACTAGGACAAGCATTCTGGCTTTTATCTCAAACAATTAAAGGCATGTGAAACGCCCCACTGTAATGGAAGTATATCGCATCCTTAACCTCATTTTAGGAAAAGTGTCCCTCGATCGTGTGACGAATTTCCTTCAGTCCACAGAGCTTCTGGACGAGTTCGAAAAGGAATCGTATGAATTAATTCCTCAGCCTACTAGACCCGATCTGGGAGAAGGCCAAATCGGTTTCTGCGATGCAACATTTACTTGGTCGAAGGATGCAGCCGAAACCGTTAGTACAACACCTTCCCAACGCGTTTTTCGACTACACATAGATGGGGAGCTGTTATTTAAGAACGGGTCAATCAACTTAATAACAGGCCCAACGTAAGTTGTGCGAAAATCCCCTATACGCGCATTTCAGCTGAAAAATTAATAGTGGATGTGGAAAAACGTCTATGTTGATGGCTTTGTTAGGTATGTAGTCCTATCTTCGGGCATTGACACTCTCTTATGCTTTATGAAGGTGAAATGCACTTCATCCCTTCTTTGCCAACTTCGTGGTACAATTTGCCACGAGCTGGTGGAGTTGCGTATGTTGCACAAGAATCGTGGGTTCAGAACGAAACGATAAGGAAGAATATTTTGTTTGGTGCATCCTACGACAAAGTTCGCTACGAAAAAGGTGAGCACAGAGCTCAACAAAATTCGCAGCCATCTTACTGCGTTTAGTTCTCCATCAATGCGGTTTGAAACGTGACCTCGAGTTGTTTGATGCCGGTGATATGACTGAAGTTGGAGAGAAGGGATTGACCTTGAGGTTTGTTCCGATTTATCCATATCGATAATCAGCGCTGAGTTATTTGATATTTAGTGGTGGTCAAAAGGTTGGTAAATTGTATCACATCTGGGCCAACCTATCGAATTAAAATACCGCAGGCCCGCCTGACACTCGCCCGTGCCGTCTATTCTGAAGCTCAGATCCTTATATTAGACGATGTCCTCGCAGCGCTTGATGTTCACACGTGCGTCAACCCTACCGGCCCAAGAGATGTGATGTTGACTTAGAGATCTCAGTGCCCAGTGGATCGTTGACAAGTGCCTAAGGGGGGACCTTGTTCAAGGGCGAACAGTTTTACTTGTGGTACGTATAGTCTCACCTTGTTGCTTGCGTTCCACTCAAGCCCATGACCCACACTTGCTGTATAGGCACACAATGTCGCCCTTACCGAACCAATTGCGGATCAAATAGTGAAGTTTAACGCCGAGGGAACGATATCAACCTACCAGCAATCCCCGGCAATCGCTTCCAGTTTAACAACGGTGGAAGTAGAATCGGATCAAAACGACGAAGTGCCAAACGAAGTCGATGAACCTAGTAACAATCAACCCCAAGAAGCAAGGGGCAAGCTAATCGTGGCCGAGGAGATAGAGGAAGGCCGCGTGAAATGGGCATCATTTTTAATGTATCTTAAGGGCTTGGGGGGTCGCCATGCAATCTCTTTCCTCACATTTGTCGCAAGTTTGGTGATCGCGCAAGACGTCACCAGCACATTCCAGACTTGGTATCTTGGCTATTGGGGTTCGCAGTACGAGAATCACCCCGCTAGCGAAGTACGAGTGTTCTAGTGAGTTATTCCATTATGAACCAAGTTATGCTCTGAGAAAGTAACCCAATATAGCCATCTTGGAGTCTTCATAGCTCTACAAGGCATTTTCGTTGCCACCTACTCTATAGGATATTTGACATACACCTACGGCACCATTCGCGCATCTCGGGAAATTCATAGGGACCTCGTTCAGGCAGTTTTGGGGACTACGCTTCGGTATGTGCTGAACAGGGATAGGTAATAAGCTTACCGTAATTGCAATTTAGCTGGCTCGACTCGACGCCAACATCCCGTGTAGTTACGCGATGCACGCAAGACATCCGTGCAATAGACGACACGGTTTCTCACATGATTTGGCCGACATTTGAATTATTTACCTCGGCGCTGGTGCGACTGTGCACCCTTCTCCTCTTCACACCAATTTTCTTCTTCCCGGGAGTGTTAGTTGGTGCAATCGGGGCATTCGCGGGTAACATATACATTAAAGCTCAGTTATCCGTAAAGAGAGAGATGAGTAATGCTCGAGCACCAGTGTTAGGTCACCTCGGTGCTGCCATTGCTGGATTGAGTAAGTGTCTCTATGTGAGACAGCCAATTGGATATTCTAGACTGACCATCCCCTTAAGCGTCTATCCGAGCGTACGGTGCACAAGACGCATTCAAGGAAGAGGCACTCAAGAGGATCGACCATTATAGTCGAATTGCCAGAGTAACATACAACTTGAATCGCTGGATTACTACTCGTATCGATATACTTGGTGCTGCATTTACCACTGGATTGGCAGCATACCTCGTATATGGAGATGCAAGCTCGTCAAAGACAGGGTTTTCTCTAGCAATAGCCGCCGAATTTACAAATACGCTCCTTTGGATGGTGCGAGCTTATAACGAGTTGGAGATGCAGGGAAATAGGTGAGTTTTGTTACTTGAAGAAAATCACCTAGCCTGACTTGATTTTCTCAGCCTAGAACGTATCAGAGGATACACCATGATCGAACAAGAACCCAAATCATCCGAATCTGGTAAACCCCCTGCAGCGTGGCCGACGAGCGGGGATCTCACCGTCGAGAATTTGTCCGCACGTTACTCTCCAGTGAGCTAACGATCTATTTAGTATGGGTGGAACAGCACTGACTCCAAAAAAGGCTGGCCCAGAGGTCCTTCACGGATTGAACTTTAGCATCAAATCTGGTGAACGTATAGGGATAGGTGCGTCTTTGCCATATTCAGGGGCCTGAATTATTGACAACATGTTGGATTTAGTTGGAAGGACAGGAAGCGGGAAGGTGCGTCTTGCGAGTTAGTGCTCGGTATAAAGGACTCAAATATTGTTTCAGAGTTCCTTGACGCTCTCTCTGCTTCGCTGCATATTTACGGAGGGGACTGTTCACTATAGCGGAGTCCTTACAAATCAGATCAATCTAGACGCACTAAGGTCGAATGTCACCATCATTCCACAGATTGTGAGTGTTGCTGCTGTGTTGATACATCCTAGCGACTGAACAATGCCTCTAGCCAGAAATGTTGAGTGGTGTGTACCCCCGAGGAACCTACATTTATTATTTTATTAAAGCACGACTGCAGGTTCACTGAGAAAGAATCTCGATCCATTCGAACAATACGATGATGCCACTCTCAATGACGCCCTGCGCTCTGCAGGCCTATTCGCGTTGCAGAGTGAATCTAGCGAAAGTAGGCTAACCCTGGACACGAACATCGCGAGTGGAGGTGGAAACCTCTCCGTTGGACAACGACAAATTATCGCACTCGCCCGAGCGTTGGTAAGGGGGAGCAAGTTGCTCATTCTGGATGAAGGTCAGGGATTGCTGTCGGTTTAATACTGTATCGATTTTTCTGACGAGCACCCTCGATATAGCAACGTCGGCAATTGGTGAGGGTGACATATATGCGCTCATGCGAATTAGCACTCAAACATCTTTTTAGATTACAAGACGGATGCTGTCATTCAATCATCCTTGCGCAACGCAGTAGGAGACGACGTTACAGTGATGACGATTGCACATAGATTGCAAACGATCATGGACTACGACAGAATCGTACGTATTAACCCCATGTTACCGTCCGCAAGCAATTCACCGATTACATCCGATAGATGGTATTGGATGCGGGCAAGATCGTAAGTCATGCATCGCGACGTGGAGAGTTGCGCTAAACGGAACTTGTAGGTCGAGTTTGGACAGCCCAATGAGCTGCTTAAGATCGAACGAGGCTATCTTCGCGCGCTCGTGGATGAAAGCAAGGATAAGGATTTGCTGTATACCATGGCTAAGGCACAGTAATGATATCCGGACATTATTTCAGTTAATTGTTCAGCTTTCCATCATGATCGAATGCCTCTGTAATAAATAGCACTATCTCGGACAGGAATATAATACATGTGTTGTACGTGGTGCTACATCGCCCCAGCTATGGAATCCGTCGTTTCAAATTTCGATCTTGCATCTTGCTTCCTAGCCGGAATTAATCCTTGCCTTTTAAGCCTGCAATCACACAGTAGTAACAAAAAGAGTTCCAGTCGAGCTCAAGACAACCCAACGACGAAATGATCCAACAACCCATCAATAATCTCCTCCCTAACCTGAGTCAAACGCTCTAATGCCGCAAGACTACAATCAATATTCATCCCCGGCCCCTTCTTTAACCCCTGACTGCCTCCAAAAAAACCCTCCTCCTCACCTCCATACCCACCCGCTGCTGCTCCACCGCCCACCTCCCCAGTCACCAACTCATTCAGCAGCGTCGTCCTCACCTCGAGCCTCTTCAAAACATCAACGCTGTTGCACATCTCCAGGCCGTCTCGTATCCACGACTGCTCAAACGACTCTGCGGTGAACCACAGGTTCTCCCAGGCTCTCAAGCATTCAGCGTGGGAGCGGCAGTGCGTCCAGGGGTAGAGCTTTTGAGCGTCGCCCCAGTTGTTGTTTTTGACGACTGTAACGGTAGGGACGGTCGTAAAGGAAGGGGGGCTATTCTGGAAATGACGATTCCAGTATCCTGACAGGCTTTGATACGCAAGAGAGAAGCGCTTGACCATTTCTGGGTCAAAGGTCGATGGGAAGGCGAGCGAGGTGGGAGCGAGTGACTTGTTTTGATACAGAGATCGCCTGGATTTTCGTTGACCATGATGTGCCAGGAGGTCCAAAGAGATCAGCTCCTGATAATAACAAACGCCCAGAAGCCTCCTGAGGCCGCGCTTCTCGGCGACCGTCTGAATAAGTTTGATGTCTTCTCCAGTGACATAAGAGCCTCGTGATCGTTCAGTCGACAGTATGCGGTTTATCATAGTTCGTTCTATAATCGCTTGAAGAGCATCGTGTTGACATAGGACGGCGACGTCGAGAACTTGCGCTAATAGCTTCATCTGATTCCAGGGGTACCGTTGTGACTGTGATATATCGACACGCTCTCTGCTGGAAGGATAATGCCGCGCTGGCACTTTGGCTTGGGTGGGACCGTTAGACGAGAAGAGTTCGTGTAATAAGTTGATTGAAAAGGATTGATACGATGCGATGCAGTATTTATTACTTAAGAGAGCGATATTGGTTAAGCGCTGGATGTGAGCGGGAGTAAACGTGAACTCGTGTTCTGTGGGAGCTGAGCGAGATATGAGCTCAGGACTTCACGGAATATAGAATTAGCTGGGTTTATTCACGCTGCAGAAGAATACGACGCACCACGAATATGCATACAAAGCCCAGAGGAGGTCACGGAATTGATCGGCCGTGTCATCCAAGTGAATTGGGTTTTCATGTGTACCCTCGTCTCTATGATCGTTATTTTGTGGCAAATAAAGATTAAACATATCGCGAAACGCGCAATCTTCCTGACAGAGGACAAATTGGTGAACCTGTAGGGCGTCATGGCACCAGTTATGATTCATATTCGGCGTCTATGCATGATCGGTACAGGTCACATACCCTGAACAAAACGTTACCCGCTTGAAACACGCAGAAATCTTTGTTTCCCTTCACTGCGCCGTAACTGTCCCAAAAATAAAACATATCGTCTCGAGATATACGCTTATAGTTCCTTCCGGTTCGCTCTATATGCTGTGGCTTCTTGATGGAACATGTAGGAGGGTAAACAAAAACCTGAGTCCTATAACGATTTGATTTGTCTTGAATTAATCATGTACTAACCTCGACACGAAGGTCACCCAGAGGCGAAGCTGAAGTTGGATCAATGCCCTTCCCAGCCCCATTTATTGGCTTTTGATGTCGAATCTCAGCGACATTGTCTTCCACGGCTAAGGACTCCGAGTTGGGTGCATTACTCCTGTAGGCTGTCCTCTTAGATTTTCCCCCATGACCAGGAAAGCGAGCGACGAGCGTTCGGAGTTTCTTGACAGATTCGAAGAGCTGGAAGTGGATCATGGGGATAAATCTGGTGTCAATCGTGTTCGTTCTTGATAGCCTCGAGTACTCTGATCTCACAACTTCACCCAAATTCTAGACTAGGGACTGCTGAGGACAGGAGCTGAAGTGAAAATTTGACAAGGTCTCTGACGGCACGATAGTGATGCATAACGGGCGCAAACCGCAAGTACAACGAGGAAACAATGCAACAGCACGCCGCATGCTGAGATGCAGAATGGTGACATAATCGTGCTTACCCGGGCCGGATCTTGCTGCCTGCGCACCTAAAATCGGTCGGTCCCGGCCCGGAACTTCCTTTTTTTGGAGGGGACATGGATTCGGAGCTGCCCGATTTTGTGGCAGTAGATTTGAAGCCACTTCTACAACTCTTATCAACTCCCACCACAGTCCTGCTAACCACTCATACTCCAGATGCGAAGGAACTTTCCAGGTCACTCAGCAGTCTACGCCCGCAACTTGATGCTTCAACGCCATGGATACCCACTCTGGACCCCAGAACCATATGCCGCCAATGGATGCAAACACCGCGCCGAAGGTGTCCACATCGGCGATGTTGGTTATGTTACGGATGAGGGTGCATTTGAAGCACTTTTTAATTTGCACGCGCCTTCCGATCATCCAGCCAATTCTCGTGGCGTGCCATCTAAGTTTGCCCAATTACACCTAGGACCCACTGACATAGCAACTATAGACAACTATCATCGTCCAGGTCAGCCAGTCTCGAGCGGTCATATCAAGGGAATTGGTGTCGGAATCTCAGCAGATACGGGCACAGGGCCAATGTAAGTACCCTCAGGGTCCACATTTTAGGCTGCATTACCCATATGTATCACCGTATACAGCAGTTTAGGTGGTGGGTTTGAGTGCGTATGGTCATCCCAGGAGGGTGGTATTCTTCATCTGCCTTCGAGCGCCTCGCGCATTAACGCCTTACCAAAGGAATTACTCCGCGAATCGGCCATTGAGGGGGCCATAAACTGGTACCAATTTGCTAACGACGAGCTCGGGCGTGGGATCAGTACCAAGTCGCTTCGCTTGATTACAGGTGTCGACAAGGCCCAATCCTGGATGGTCGGCTCATTCTGGAATACATCGAAAGGATATCAAACCCACCTCAAAGTGGACCTATCTGAGGCAGGCGTCGAGGCGTATTGTTATAACTGGAACACCCCACTTTCCACAAACGTATGCTACCGCGGTGGACCTTCAAACTCCCCGACAGATAGCAGCAGGGGACAGTCCCAAACTGATACACTAGGTAGCCGGAACCAAACAATGTTTTTGCGTGGGTTTCTCATCGAGTTGAAGAGGACTTTCTTTCGACGACGCCGAATGAATGTCCAAGTTCATGACTCTATGAGCCCTCCCAACACCATGTTTATACGCCGGCTTGTTTTATCTCATCCAGAACTTGACGACGATGATTATCAGGCTGGCGATAATCTCGAGGATGATGATAATTGTGAGGGCGACGATGATCGTGAGGGCGACGGTGGTGAATTTAGCCTATACCATGACAGTGACAATGAACTGGATGTCCTGGATGAGGATCCTTACTTGGGAGACTACGGCGACAGCGAGGACTCGGAGGGCGAGGATGCATATGAAGAATACTCAAACGCCAATATTGATGAGCCTGATTTCACAGTAAGGAGCGTCAATGACCCATCTGTCTTGATAGGCATGTCACTTCACCAGGATCAACACGACGGTGTGGTTGGTGCATCAACAGAACCAGGAACTTTAGAATATGACGTGAGGCACCTGCCCTGAATCCTTTCTTTCTGCTCACCATAATGTTCAGTTTGAACCTGCCAGCTGGCTCCAAAACTGGGTTTCAAGCAAGGTATCTATTGAGCCGTTTGGATCCCCACCTCATAGTGCTCACAAAATCAGGTCCCCGATGCAGATATAGTGCTCATCCACGACGACGATTGGTGTGCTGCTCTGCTTGAGGTTTGTCAATCGGCGCTTCTCCTTCGAAAGATCACCATCCACATTACGCTAATGATTCAATCAGGGTGATACAACATCTCTCGATGAAGCGTCCTTTATGCAACGCCTACCAGAACTATTTGGCGTTCAACGGCAGTACACCGTTTGTAAGAGACAAGCGTGTTGGAAGTGGACTTTTGTTTGCTGACCCCTTAGCAGATGACGGGCAAGTCGTCATGTGTGCATACCCAGTTTTGATCGATATCGATGGCTGGGCCAAAGACCCATTCTCCATGTCCTCCACTTCCAGTGTACAAGACAGGTTGAAGCTTTATCTGTCGAGGCTTCAAGTTGCGATTGATTCGCCAAAGAGTCGGCTTGATTGACAACACTTGACGATGCTCACATGTAGTTATAGATAGGTGTTTTCCGGTCCATGAGAGATAGTAAATTCAAATAAGGTAATTATTGATGATAGTAGGATTAGGCTTGCAGTAGGCGTTGCTTAATTGTATCGATAGGTTGACTTGAATGTGATAAGGCGCAGCCTACGAGCACGAGCTCTTCCTCAACGCCTGAACCGACCGAAACTTGCTGCTCCAGTTTCTGCTTGACTGTCGGATTCTAGCTCAACTGTCTGACACAGTGAATGAACTGTTCAAATTGCTTGACGACAGGATGACACGACACCTCTAGACGAGGCTACCAGATCTGCTTAATGGGATTTATCCGATATTGGGGCACTGGTAAGATAACCTCCCAATGCCGTATAGACGAGGAAATCATGTGTGCATATCCAAAATTGCGGGAGACCACTGCATCCAGGAAGCAAACTAAAACGACGAGGGCTTTTGATATGAGAAGGCCGCGGGCAAGATGAGGACGCTGGTTTGTGGAAAGGATTGGATTGTCGCATCTACCTCGGGATGGGACTGAATGTCTCTAAAACTCCATCTCATGCTCTATTCGTCAAATATACTATTGATACTCTATTTGAGCGCAACGACCGGATCTCACCTTTCCATTCCTTGTAATTCAGTTTGTCGAGGAAGGTAGGAAAAGCATACGAAGTTATCTTCTAAAGGCCTCGCGTGTATGGAGCTTTTCATGTGATTGTAGGGAGAACCTGCGTTTGAGCAGTTCCCTGGCCATGCTACTCCAACTTCGCTTTCGCAGACTACAACACCCATCCGGGTGCACGCACCTGCTGATAAGCTCGAGGAGGTAGTGCGAGATACCTCGAAATCGATAGCACCATGGCCGGAGAGCGGAAGCGAATATCAATCTGAACCCCAAACCTGTCACTGCCATCCATTCCGCCACTGGCAGAGATCCGTTATCAAAAACGTGCGCCCAGCACGGGGCGTGTATCCCATGGCCATTGGCCAATGGCGCTGTACGAGTCGCTTTAGCACGATGGTGGTCTAAATGAGGCAAGTTGTGCTAGGATAGCCTGGATAGGTCAGTAATCCTGGAACGACAATGCAGCAAGAATCAGGAAAGGAAAAAGAAACGTCCTTTGAATGACATTGACACCCTCCACAGGAGTATGCTATAGATATACAATGCATATGAAGGCAAAATGCGTGTCTTAACGTCTAAAAGGATGCCTCCTAAGTCTATCTCAGTAACAGTACTATCGATATCCCAACCCTTATGGTATCAATAACCAAATAAATACATAGCACCCCGCCGCACTCAGATGAAACAGGGCATTTACAAAGCGGTCATCAAGCATCGTGAGAAGGAGACCAGAGCAGGACAAAAGCACAACGAGGGCGAGGGGAGTAGCGGGTGGGAGATGATAAGGATACATATATAAGGTTGCAGGGTCGGTGCACGCCACGGTCATCAGAGCATACAGGACCTCGTGCACACATATTCAGGCAGGGAGGCATACCGCCGGGATAATGGTGTTAAAGGTTGCGATCAACCGCTTCGAGTTCTCTAAAGCCGGTGCACAGTCAAGATCGCCACAACACCATCCTGTTCGATACCGTGGTTTACACCTAGAATGTTGGGGGTGATGTCAGTTAACTCCGGGTATTTGGTCACGTTCTTGATGTAATCACCTCTCTTTCCGGGTTCGAGGAGACCCTCTCGCAATTCTACGTCCGCTTGCCACCACATGCCCCTCCACCTGGAACCAGACGTAGCACGTTCTACAAGCCAGTCACGGCCTGTATGGACATTACACGTTGAGATGGCGGAATATATGCGCGAGTTTCAACCACAAACCTAGATTGTAGCCGTCGGGGACTATTGTATGTCGTTTGGTGGAGTCCTATGCGCACATGGCCAAATATGAAGTAAGAATTTGATGGCGAAGTCTGCGCAGTGGAGTTACCTTTTCCTTGGATGCTCTAACCGCGTAGGTGCCAGCAAGCATTAACGAGCGATCCGTGTACACGACACAACAAGAACTTACCCTATGAACCATGCACCGGAGTTTGCTATTGTGCCATTCTGCTTCCAAGCTCTAAAGTGATGTCCACCAGCCAGACTCTCCCAACATGTACCCCAAACGGGGAAATGCTGCCGCGCGAGGAATTGCTCGACCTTTCTCCCGTCTCCGTCGCCGAGGTCTGCGGTGTGCAGGTCGCCGTAGTGAAGCCCTAGACATTCCTCAGAGTATCCGAGTGACCTAATGAAACACGCATGTGTGCGGATTAACACCACCGCTCTCTAGAAACAAGCAAGGGGACACCAGGAACGTACTTGGCATAGACGTGAAAGCCTTCATCAGTCAGAATAAATGGATCTGAACGACCAGAAATGATAACATTCAGGGGCTCGCCGTACTTGACAGTGGTGAACTGCGGAAATGTCTTCATTACCACATACGATAAACGGCGAGAAATGCTTCACTCACGTCGAGAAACCTGCCGCCATTGACACGGGGGTCTACCCATCCTGCCAAAACATCAGGTACACCAGGTTGCGATAAGATGGCTTGGCCAGTGCGGGATTCCGAGCCGCCTCCACCGTGGTGTGAGGTGAGAAGAGAGGGAATGAAGAAAATGGAGGCGGGGAGACGCATAATGGAGGAGGAGGGAGGGGGACAGGGACCAGCGGGGAAGCCTCCGCGGGCGAAAAAAGTATTTATATGACGGGATGCCTGCTGGTCGGTGAACGGAGAAAGCCTGTTATGCAGCCAGGGTGAGTTACAGCCTGAGAGGAGCCTTGCTAAATTGGGCACGTGCCGTGACACGCCGGCAAATGTGACGCGTAACGCTCACACGTTGCTGTTGGGCGCTCGCTGACTTGGCGGATCACATCAATCTACGCCTTTCACTGCGAGTTTCGGATGTATTGATGAGGTGGACAGGAGTTTGAGAACCAGGGAACGAGGGAGGGACATCAGCACGTCAACGCACAGCCTCACCGCTGTCACCCTCCATTCTTCCTGTACCAGGACGGAACCTGCGCGGCTTCTGACGTGGTCCGGGCGATGAACTCAAGGTAGCTAAATACTCTCTCCAAATACGGTATTGAAGCGACAGATTCAGGTTTGTTGTATATATAAGCACTGAGAGGCACTATGCCCGATATGTCTCTTCAACAGCGTTAGCAACAGCCCCTGTTATCCTTTCGAATGTCTTCACATCTAGACACGCAACCTGGCTCCGTACAAACATCAACCTCTCCAACCCAATTCCTTTTTCTCTTCTTTCTTCAAGCCACTCCACAAATACACTCCAACCCTTAGCGTTCTCGAGCTCCTGGATCCCCTTTTCATCTATGCCATCCAATATAAGGGTCTTCAACCCTTCAAACGAATAAATACGCATATCGTGACACCTATCGCAAGCACAGATGTCTGTGGATCTCTTGCCCGTGAATTTGAGATGGTCCTCGAACGAGGGAAACGCAAGGAAGGATAAAAACTCGCCAATGCCTCGGAGGCGAATGAAGCTAGCATCTGGCTCATCCTGAAGGATGAAGAAGAGCGCTTGGAGGTCTTCTTGACGCCATCCACTCTTGCCTTCAACATCAATTGAACGAACTCCCATGACCACGGATTCCATGAACCGAGGAAGGCGTTCCAGGAAGATGCGAGGGGTATCGATTGTGGCAACTGCACTCGATATGAGTTCAGCATTTAAAGTGATGAGAGAGTTGCCAGTTGCGTCCTTGGCTTCGACCTGGGCTACCTGCCCACTGCGGCAGGAAATGGACAGGTGATGAGGTCGAGCAGACCCACGGGTGGGATCACTGAGGGGCTTCGAGTTGACCAACTCTGTAAAATGACCAAAACATTCCGACACCTTGTTTGCTTTGACTGCTATCTGAACGTCTATATGTTGGATTGAGGGGGCTTTAAGCTGAGTTAATTCCCAGCACACGCTGTTAAGCCGTAAATGTGAGAGCTTAGGCAGCACCGTAGTGACCATTGTTCTCACTGATGCACGATCTGGAACGTTTACAGTGAGCCTACGAACGGACTGGCAGCGCTTGAGCATGTCCCATTCCTCAGTCTGCTCGAAGTCGTTGAGCGTAAGATCGGTGACGGTTGGCATGTGTTGGGGAAGGAGACGAATGCAGTCGCTCAGCGACTCTCCTGATACTTCTAGGTAGCGGAGTTTTGGCATAGCAATCGGTGAGTCCGCCCGATTGAGGCCTCCATGCGTCCCCATGGCCTCAGGGAATTGGAGAACCCCAAGCTGAGGTGCTTCGATTTTATGCTTGCCAACATAGTCCCAATCAATGGCTCTTGGCCAGAGGCGGAGCCACCGGACTCTGTCCATGTAGGGGATCGCATGTAGGAACATCTTGGTATGATTCCTCTTGCAGTGCCAGATATCGAGGTCGAGAGGGAGACCCCTTGAGCGCTCCAGATAGGTATCAAAGGCTTTTATGTTTGTCGACCAGATGAATGTCCACAATTCTGGACAATCCAATGCTATGTCCCTCCAATGGGCATAAACGCGGGTGACATGGATCCAGCCATGAATGCGGTATGCACATTCAACGTAATCATTCTCGCGCTTGACCCCTTTCATGATGTCCATAGCGTCGTCATGAACGAGCTTCAGAATTTTGGCGATGATCTCTGCGGGGAGTGTCGAAATGGGCATCAGGGAGTTCCTTCGTCGTCGTAATTGAACGATTTGGGCCTGGAGCGCGGCGATTTCTGTGTCTACCTGTACGATTTTTGCTTCTAGCTGAGGGGAGAACATTTTGATGATGAACGATCTGTGGAAATTGAGGTGTTGAATTGAAAGACGTGAGTCAGGCCGACTCGGGGATGCCAGCGCTGTTGGCCTCGGCACCTCCCGCCGCCAACTCGTGTAGAACGAGTAGTACTTTTGAATTTCAAAAGAAAAGTTGTGCGCTAACTTCGTTTATAATGTCGTTACGATCGTCTGTGTTATGCTCTTTTGTAGACAATCCAAACTCCCGCTTTCTCAACATGTGGTGTGTTCTGAGTCTACTAGCGTTGATTATATCTGCTCAAAAAGAACAAATACCTTAGAACCCACATCTGAATTATTCATTATTTCCGTGGAGAGAGAAGATGATAAGGGCGTGTTGGGGTCACAGACGGACAAATTATATCTACCTAGGTATAAGGACAATGCCAATGAGACGACACCAAGCCCTTCTCGAATTCAGAAAGTTTGATGCTTGTCAGGACGAACCTCAGGGGATGTATGTACGTGCCGGGAGAATGGAGAGACAAAATTGAGAGATGCGAGGGCTTAGTTGGAGGGCATAACTGATTGTTTTCTGGGCATGGTTAGGAACATGAAGTAAATTCGCAGCTGTGACACAAGTGCACCCCCCAGTTCCAAACATTGACACAGGCATCGGACCTCACCATGATTGGTAGGAACAAGTATAATCAAGCATCCTGATGCAATATTGATCTTACAGGCCTGGTCCCATTAGCAACCCCGTCGTAGAGTCGTAAAATTGATTATGTAATGGAAGGGAGCAAATATGTGCACATCATCTCTGGTGATGGCCACAGAACTCCCATCCTTCCTTCTTCATGGCTTCAAATCTTTCTTCTCTTTCGCCTGGGCCAAGAGCCGATGGCCGTAGCTTTCTTCACGACGATGACCACTCAGATACCGCCTCTCAGCGCTCAATTTCCCTTTCTTCCCCACCTCTTTCCCCACGGAATTCAATCACAATAGATGAACCCCGACAATCTGGTGAACCTGCAATACCAAACACCACAACTCATTCAAAGCACCGACAATCTAATACATATACCCTCGATACAGACCTGAGCTCGGAGGTTGACGATGATGCCAGCATGTACACTCACGAGACTGGCACACATGAAAGTCCAGGAACTTCAATATACGATGACCATAATAAAGATATTGCCCCTGATCCAACTTTTCCAACTTACCCGCCCAAGCAGCAACATGCGGACGATGCGATATCAGTTGCTTCTTTTGCTTCTAGTTCTTCACGCAAGGCTCGACCGGAATCAGTTCTCATTGAAGGTCTCAAAGGGCCGCTAGTGTTAGGCGTGGCGTTGGTGGATTTCAATCATATCGTACGCCTTTTTCATGTTCTTTTCATGTCACTCGGGTGCTAAGAGACTGATAGGTTGGACCAAGGATTGAATGGTTTCAAGGCGAGGTCTTTCAGAAGGAGGAGGTTGTCAAGATCCTACCATTCTTAGCCTTACCAGATGGTGCCCACTTGGTGCGCTTTTTCATGCATTTCAATACTTATGCTATTGGGAAACTTAACCGTTGGACAGAGTGCCGAAGATTATTCCTATTTCCACCTCGTTCCTCCTGGTCAGAACCCGACGACGGTATTTGGTATCTCGTTCGTTTTCTCTGCCCATCTACGAAGGACACCATCTGACTCGTGTTAGATGTAACCAACAAATTGCGTCCTCTGCTCTACACGTTCGACCAGCAGATGTTACACGATCCACTGTTCAGAAAGCCGTCGTAGTATTGGCCTCCAAGCCTCTCTTCGGACCTATACGGTAATTGCCACATCATTTCCGTCGTCATCTCATTTACACCACTCACAGTGACAAACTGGGAGTCGTGACGACAGCGCTTTTCCAGCAAAGGTCCTACTCTATGCTTCTGGTGTCCCGCCGTTATTGAATTTCAGAACAGGAACTTCTTGGAGCTCAAAATCCTCGATGACTTCGAGACCTCTCTAGAGCTATCGCTTCGGGGACAACTGACCGAGAGTGCGCTTTACATGGGTTAGCAACCAATCACCTCGCCACATCGTCAATTAATCATTTAATAATTTACAGGAACATCTCTGTAGGTCTTCATGCGCAGCATTTCGGCCTCCTTCTCTAAGCATGTGATAGTCGAGAACTCGTCCATACTTTCCGCCAGAGGACGCTCACACTGGTCAAGGCATTGATTTTGCAAAAGCGGGTACGCATCTTATATGTTTGTGGGTATATGCATCTGAATTTAGCTTTAGATAATGTTTTACGGGCACCCCGTGGAGCGGCTATGCACATATCAGTATTCCCTAGTCTCACTACTTCCAGGTAGGCTTTAGCGCCACACTAGTGATGTTATTAACGGCGAATGCAGGTCTCTTGCAAACTCTGGATGACTGTGGCTCACCTCCACTCGCAACTCGTGCTGCTACCCTATCACTACCAACATCATTGAAGACATCAGATCGCAAAAGCATGATGGCATATACCGGTCTTCCCCTGGATCTCTTCGGCAAGGTAACTAATTGGATAGTCATGCTATTTTTCGTTGATGTTGTTCATGGGTAACTATTTAGGACGCGTTTTTCCAACCCTATATACCTCTTCAGCAAACCGATATACTCAAAGATACACCCAGCTGGCTGTGTGGAAGTACAAATACCATCGTAACTCAACAAAAAGAGATAGATCTGCTCGTTAATGTGAGTTCAATTGACTACACCCAGTGGAGAAGTGACAGTTATACGTATTGCTGTAGATAGAAACTGGAGCGCTTGAGTTCCGTAATCCAGATGTGGAACGGTGCACGGGGTTGACAGCTGCTGATCGGAAGTGGATGGACGAAATCGTGACGGATGTCAATACTGGTTGGAATGATGAAGACCCAACACGTCCGCATAAGATGCAGTATGTGGCGTTGTGGTAGTTCTTTAATTCAGAATGCTCACAAACTTCATCAGGTTCAAAGGCAGCGACGATTATCTCCGTACCAAGGTATGATGATGAGCTCTTTTTAGGATATGGGCTAAATCGTTTCGATAGTTTGACGAATATATTTCTGCCGCTCTTGCTACTGTACGATATGGCGATTATGTCGTCAGGAATGCGGGAAAAGCCATCATTACTGAGGAAGCTAGTTCGTTGATTCCACCAAAAGTTTATTATCATTGCTCACACGCGATTGCATTCAGGTGGAAATGCAAATCCGGTGGACGACTTCAATCCTCTTTGGATCGCGGAGTTCAAGAAAACTAATGCCTTTGCTGTTTGGGAGCGTATCACGGATCCTATGCTTTTCGACATCGTTGAACCTAGGTGTGTCAGCCACTCGAATTCCTCTTTTCATTGGTTCTAACCGGTCACATTAGACACCCATGTACGGAGCGGCCTTCTGTCGTAGGAGATATAGGTATTCGACTCGCAGAAGGGATCCAAGACCTCAAACTTGACCAGCAACTCGCCCCTGCACGCGAAGCAGTAGCACGCACATTCACAGCTGGCTCGGCAGGATTTTTTAACGCTGTTGAAGGTGTTAAGCAACGATGGAATCAAAGATCAACCAACTCGTCAAATACTTCAGTAAATGAATCAGGTTCTAGTACACCAGTGGAGGTGACGAAAGCCGATGTCCAGAATGCGGACGCAGGTTCTTCTCCTACCACTTCACCTACGCCTGCTCCCGCAGCCCCGCCAAGGATGAGTTGGTTGACAAGAACACTTTCTTCATCTGCCTCGTCGGAATCCAATACTGCTGCGCAACAAGACACTCCATCGAAGAGTGCCACCGCGCCTACAGTTACCTCGCCCGCGAGTAGCTGGGGATCTGGTATTGGCTCTTTCTTCGCCAGTCGAGCTGGAAGATTTTCATTGTCACGTGGAAGCAGTAATACAGATCAACCCCCGCCAACACCGCCCAAAGCTTCGGAAACGCCAGAACATGTGCGCACTGCCTCTACTTCGTCTGCCTCATCGTCGCCATCCCCACGCCCACCCCCAGTAAAGGTTAATCCCACACCTCTAACGTTGACAATGACTTCATCCACCGCAACTGCCGTATCGGTGGCGGACATCGATGCCTCGAAAACTCCAACTCAAACTAAGGCCCCAGGACGAGAAGAGGAGATCATTGCAGAGGAGTTGTTTTCCTCGCCAATTACACCAGTTACACCGACTCCTTCCAAGCCACTCTACCGGAATCAAGGTCGGCAGATGTCTGGCAGTGAAATTGGCGTCAAGTCACCCCCTTCCTCGCTACGAAGATTTGTCGATGATCATGATGACGATGCGTATGAGTCACAGACCATGTCTCCCGCGTTGTCGGCTCTGAGCTCTGCCGCTGGATTGCCGAGTGTGGATTCTGCTACTTCGACTATTTCGCTATCTTCAAACCAGAATACGAATACGGGTGGCAGCGGAAAGGATCGGTTAGGTGTTAATGATAACGATGAGGATGAGGATGGGAAGAGACGGTCGATGAATTCTAGACCTGGGTCTGGAGAGTATTCCGCTGTCGCTTTGTAAATTGGTGGAAAAGATTGATGGGATGATGGTGGAATAGGGAATGAAGAAAAAAGTGGAGGATCTGAGTTGTATTCATCGACCTGCTGGTCGGGTATATTTCTACATTTGCTTTTCGTTCTCGTGGTTCTCCTTGGACTAGTGCTATCCACTAGTAGTGGAGTTTCGATCTGTTGATACGTGCGTATGCATGTAGCTGAACTGTTGTTGGGTTCGTTCGTGCACAGTCGGTATGAAGCTAAAGTAATGGGAGTCCGTCTGACAGTAAGCACAGAGAAAGTGTAACATGCGATAAAGGTGATACCAATAGAAGTGAACAAATATTATAATTTTAAATATGAAGTCCCATATCGTGAACGGGCCATTCTATGCGATATTCAAGAGATCACATACCACTCCCGCTAGTATTTGTCCTCGAGCCAATCCAAAACCAGTTCAGCGCTTTCTTTCCAGTTGACGTCTAACATCATATGGTGGCCGTTGCCTTTGGTCACTCTAAGAGCAACGCGCCCTTCCGTTCGATCGCCAGATTGAGAAGAAATAGACAAAATGGCCGTTTGGTACCAGCTCACGAGTCGTTGCATCAAGTTGAGGGTCATGAGCTTGTCCTCATCGGCTGCAATTACCAATATAGGTCCCTTCTTCACTTTGGCGTCTGCGCTGTCACCCCACCCTAGATTCTTGACCAACCTAACAGGGTCCACAAATTGTCTCATCATGCTCAGAGGCCAGCTCATGCTTTCGTAGGTCGCCATCTGTTTTTCGACCTCGATGACTTTTGAGGTTGGCATGGAACGGCTGAAGAAGGCAGCATGGACTAGGGAAGTGGAGGAGAGCGGGGAGCGGGGATGGAAGAAGTGGAGAACGAACATTCGGAGGGTGGACCAGGGGTCTAGGAGCATCCAGTTGAGATTGACGCCCCATCTGTGAGGTGTTGGTAAGACGATGATGAAGTGAAAAACTAGGGACTTACGATCCATATCCAGGTATAGGCGATAACATGACCAACCCAGCGATATCTTCAACACCCTGCGCGGTCAAATCCTGTACCACCCCACCTCCAGCGGAATGAGCAGCCAGGATGGGTTTCAATCCAGGATGATTCTGCTTTAGATGTTGAATCGCATATCGGACATCTTCAATGAAGCATTTTCTCGGCATCCAGTACATCTTCCAGTATCCTGGGTTATAAGAGTTTCCGTGTCCGCGAAGGGAGATGGCGTATGCTGGGTAGCCCTTTGAAGCGAAGAGCGGCAAGAAGTTTTTCCAGCAGAGAGCTGAGCCAAAGCCACCGTGGACGAAGAGGATGGGTGGACGAGGGGCGGAAGTCGACGAGGTGGTATCGGGAGGACAGAAGTGGAGATCGAGGACTCCATCTGGGGTTGGTAGGAATACTCGTTCGATGCCTTCCGGGGTTGGAAGCGGTTCAATTGGAGTAGACCAAGTGAGTTTATGTCTGTAGGTCGAGATTTCCGTCATCTCTTGGATCTTAGCGGAGAGAATAGAAGTTGTGTTGTTAGGGCCGCTTCGCCAGGAATGCCCCTTTATGTATGAGCTAAGTCGTTCAGGCACCGCAAAACATTTCCTTGCTGATAATCGGGACATTCAGGAGACTGGATAGGGGTGCTATGCAAGCCCATCCTATAGTGTCTCTGTGTCTCATGCCCCTGTTGTTGGTGTACAGTCTCCTTGAATGTCGGGTCGGGGTAAATTTGAAGATGGATATCATCAGGTGGCGGTTTTGTTGACCAGACCTCGCAGGTCCATGGATCCACATATCCAGGTATGAGTAACAGTAGCATAGCTGTACCGTTAGCCTCTGCTGAACGAGTCAATCAGAGGGCCAGCGGTCGACACAGAAATCTTTGCATTTAAATGAGATGCACTGGTCGGGCATAGTGCCTCCGGTCCGCCCACACAATATCCTTTGTACCTGTTATTTTCAAAGGTCTATGCCTTCCATCCTGGTAAATCCAAAGCACCATCAAAAAATCTCAGGCGCTAAGCGCACCAGCACTAAAATCCCCAATCTCGTGTTCCCCGTTTGACGTTGGGTCTGGGGAGCAAGCTACAATGCCGTCCGCAACAAAACCAGATGCTACCAAAAAGACACCTAAGTCGAATAAGGCCGCTACTAACGATGCAGGCAAGGCTAAGGCGGGATCAGCATCAAAACCCAAGTCCTTGAAGGCTTCTGTTACTGCTACTGGAAAGGAGAAGAAGGATGTAGTAAAGGGCAAGGACAAGGAAGTGGACAGCTTAGTGGAGAAGAAAGTCGTCAAGGACAAGGCAGCCACGAAAGAAAACGACACTCCAAAAGCAAAAACAAAGGAGAATGCAAAAGCCAAGGAGAAAGAAGATAAGATGGTTGTTGATGGAGAGGAAATAGATAAAGATGACGATGACGATGACGAGGATTACATCACTGAAGAAGAAAACGAAGAAGATAACAGCGACGAAGAGAGTGAGGATGAAGACAGTGATAATGGAGGTGTAGATGTGAAAGGGTGGGAGAGACTGGTGAAATTGATGAAAGAGGATGGGTTAGACGAGCTAGGAGAAGAGCAGTTACAAGCTCTTCAAGGGGACAGTGACGACAGCGACGAAGAAAACAGTGAAGTGGAACGTGATGGTGTGAGCGGGAGTGAGGATCAAGAGGATAGCGAATCAGAAGAGGTTGATCTTGAGGACGAAGAGGATGAAGAGAGTGAAGACGATGAGGAGCAAGAAAATCAAGTAAAGAACGTAAAGAAGAAGCAAGATCAAAATGAAGAGGGTAGCGACGATGAAGAAGGCGATGAAGATGAAGAGCAAGAGATACCTCTCGACGAAGCAGAAGATGTCGATGCGGACGCTCTCCCACGACGAAAAGTTGTCACCGACAACAAGGTACTCATTCCTCCATCAAACAGCATTGCCTACCATTCAACTGACCCACAATAGATGGCTCTCGAACGCATTCGGGAAACAATTCAACTCGACCCCTCACTTCCATGGACAGAAATCCTCGCAATGACATACCCACACAAAATCGAAGTTGACGTCAATGACGACCTCAACCGCGAACTCGCATTGTACGCACCCCCCTCTCTTACCCTCTAGCTCGTACTAAACCACCTCCCCTCCCCTCCCTCCTTCAACTAACACCGCTCAGCTACAAACAAGCCCTCCACAGCGCCAACCAAGCCCGCCTCCTCGCCTCCCAACACAACCTGCCCTTCACCCGCCCCTCCGACTTCTTTGCCGAAATGGTCAAATCTGACGCGCACATGGAGCGCATCCGCCAACGTCTCCTTGACGAGTCCGCCTCCTTGAAACGGAGCGAGGAAAAACGCAAGGAGAGGGAGGGCAAGAAGTACGGGAAGCAGGTCCAGATCGAGAAGATCAAGGAGAGGGAGAGGAGCAAGAAGGAGTTTGAGGAGAGGGTTAAAGGATTGAAGAGGAGTATGTTGCGTTTTCTCTTCTTTCCCTTGTGTTTTCACTTTTTCGTGTATGCGATGTTGTACTGATGCCTTTGGCTCGCAGAACGAAAAGACGTGTTGAACAGTCAAGGTGGTGCAGACGACGACTTTGACGTTGCAGTCGAAGACGCAATCTCCGACCGTCCCTCCAAACGATCCAAAACCTCCTCAGGCGCCTCATCCTCCAAACCAAAATTACCACGTAAGGTCCGCGACAAGAAGTACGGATTCGGTGGAGCGGGTAGAAGGTCAAAGCAAAATACAAAATCTTCGACGGACGACTTTGATGCTAGTAAACGCGTTGGCGGGAAGTTGAATACCATGGGCAAGAAGTCTGGTCGTGGTGGGGCAAAGGGAGGGGCGAAGAGACCTGGAAAATCGAGGAGGATATCTGCGAGAAGTAAAAAGTAATGGTGGACTTTGGTTGAGGAGTTGTACGTGATGGCCGCTCTACTGTTGTTTTACCATGAGATGATACTTGTTGTATTCAACATCAAAATGCATCTTTCATTGGATTCATGCGCGTACACCCTACAGAACAGTACACTTTATGAAACCCTTACAGTCCGACTCAATTAGTCGTCGCATTCGTAAACTTGGTGGTAGCAATCCCAATTTGATTATGGGTGGTATCATAAACCGTATAGAAGCGCTGTAACCAGGCGAACCCATCTGAATTAAGTGGATTAGTGTACCGAACATAGGCTAAGAACGGAACTTGCACTTACTGATGAAATCAAGCCCACTACCCATTGGAGTCCCCAAATCGGCAACGATCAAGTAAATCTTATCCTTCTGCCCACCCATCATTTCGTTCAAGTTCCTAGGCCAGATTTGGGCGTTGGGGGTAAACTCATAGGTAACCTAATCAAGTCGTCAGATATCAGCTAGACCATAATTTAAATGTCAGAGGACTCACAGAGCCGATCTTGAAGTAAAGGCTCTCCAACTGATTGAATTCGTCCTGGGTAATGCTCAACAGCCCAGTCCCTCTATAAGCCGGAAGAAAAAAGGTCAGTGCCAAGTATATGCGCACTCGCACCGTACTCACGGATCCATAACCGCTCCGGTAGCATTCTGATACTCCTGGAATGCCTCAGTCGCAAGCAATAATAAGGTCGTCCCAGTATCCAAAATACCAGCCGACATCCTCACTAGAACTTTTCCGTTATTGCCTCCCTTTCCGTACGTCAAGGTCTGGTCGACTCCCCAATATTTACGAGCGGGGCTGGTCTTGGTGATGGGCACGTATTGAAGCTGGCCAGTTAACCTACAAAAGTATTAATGGTTGAAGGCAGAGGTACCAATGGTTTAGACGCACTTGGATTGGTCGACACCCCCGAAGGTCAGTTCACCATTGGGCACATTCGCATCTGTAGTGGGTATAAAGGAAATGCCAATAGACTCGGTGGTGATAGTCTTTTGGCTATAAAGCGTGTCCATAACGGTAGGAACGATGGCCTCGCTAGAGACCGTGCCTAGAGGATGAACGAGATAGGGTTAGGTTTGCTTTAGTAGTAAAACGGCCCTTGCGTACCCTTGGTCAAATCAACCGGCCCAATACTGCCAATGTCAGTACCAGAAGTCAGATGCTATACTGACGGAGAACAAAACTCACCCAAGAATACCGTCAATATCGTTGAAGCCCTCTGGTTTAGTTGCAACACCAATTGATTGAGACTTGAGCACGAGATTCTTTCCCATAGAGACGCGGTCGACGTCTGAAATTATGCATGAGCGGATTCGTCCGTAGCAGATCGAACGGGAGAGTACGCACATTCATATCCTTGAACTTGTCCAGAGCCATAGGTAACGTTCTGATTTGTCTCGAGTAAATATTAGCCATAATCGGAAAAAGGTTTACATACAAACTTGTGATGCGTGGGCTGACTAGTGGAAGTGGGTTTGTATGGTGTATTCGCCCCAACCCATCTAGGCGGATAGAACGGGTGGAATTAGCTCAGTATATGCGCGCAGAGCGAGCACACAGAAGCGAAAACTCACGTATTAGAACTACCTATACACGAAATAGTTAGTCTTAACTATAAAAAGCCCCATTTAAACTCACCTGTATCAATTATCAAGGTGTACTCTGTAGGAGGTTGCCCAACGCCAATGGTGATATTGTACGAGACAGCTAGAGCGCGCAGATTGGCGCGCATATATCACACTCAAAGTCAGCAAGGACAGGAAGATAAATAACATACACCTGCGTCGGTCACGTCAACAGAAGTGACGCCTGCGCCGGGGTTCTGAGCACGCTGTTTGCCCACTGCGCCTTCAGTCAACACCTCTCGTCGTACTCCAAGGTGGTTATCAGCAAGAATTTTATGTGCGCGGGCTTTATCCCGAGCAAGGATATTCTTCATATGCTTGGTCTTGAAGCTAGTCGAGAAGGGGACGGACTCGACGACAACATGAGCATCCCCTTCATTGTGAGCATGACTGGAGGTTGTGGCGCCAGGCATGATGTTACTGAAGAATACGGGGGATGGGATGGGAGGAAGTTCAAGGGAAGTTGAGGATGGGTTGGCTCCAGTGAACAGCTTATATAGGTTTGTAGAGTCGAGGGCCTGTCGAGTTTGACACTGGCAGGATCGACGTCATTGGCGGCATGCCCACTGTAATGGTCTTTGTTCAACGACGTGCTTTCAAACACCTTTAAAAGGCAACCTTGAAAGCAGGATGCTTGACATAAAGCCCACGGCTGATGTAGGAGACAAGATTCCAGACCATAGAGGCTGTCTTGATCTGTTTGACCTGGTCAGTGAAATCAATGGTCAATTGACGAGATCGCACCCAAAACGTAGTAGCGTAGGAACTTGATCTATTCATAGTACAGATGCATCAGTGTATATATAGACTGTATGATGAGCGGCACAGGGAGACAGTCCTAACAGGAAAGCAGGGCCCTCCGTAGGGAGCGCGGACTTCGTGTGAAACAAAATACTAGAGCGCAAGGCCAGATACAGCTCACTAACCATGGTAATGCCCTCTCAACATTAGTCAAACCCGATCAGACCAGGTCAAGTCAACGAAAGCCAACGGCTCCGACACCAGGTATCTAGCAGGTAAATTTGGGAAGCTTTAGATTACCAGCCTTATCGGCAGCAGAATACTGCCACTCCACAAGACGTCGATTCGATTTCCTTCCTGGCTAAACTAGTCAAAGTGTTGGTGTTAAATCATCATGAAATTAGAAAAGTTACGCAATATTCAGACTCTCACAAATTCTCTCGCGATCATCGTGCAAAGGTCCTTTACTCTTCACCTCCTGTACTCCCTTTCTTGAACGAACATGGTTGGCGTGCCTGAGTATTTGTACTAAGGTCGTGCATTCACCGAGAGATAAGGCCCCAAGTAAATCAAGCCCAGCAGGATTTGAATCCAAGTTTTCACGCATCATAATGTGCTGCTACACATCTTAACCCCACACGCCTATTAAATATGGAGTGGATCGTATAGCAGCAAAGAGTAGATTGTTATAATGGACTTGTATTAGTGTTGAATTTATGACGTGTGCGAGTTAATGATGCCTGATTCGAATAAAAGTGGTGGTATGAAGGTAGATGGACTCTTGGACACTCAAGGTTGGGGTTACCGTTCATTGGGTATCTGCTCATTTACTACAAAAGGTAATGGTCGTCACGGTGGCATTGCGCGTCACGCTATTTGTCCATGTTAGATATGCAAGCCATCGCCCTTTGCCAACGCGATACACATTCATACGCGTTATCCACGCCCTCTCACCCCAATGCCGCCCTCTCATCTCCATCACCACCACCCTCACCACACCGAATATGCACCACCCGTAATCCACCCGCCTTCCTCCCCAACAAGCTCCCTCTCCTCAACATTCTCTTACACACACCATCACCATTATCTTGGACACAACCATGACCCAGACCGCACCTGCGACTCAGAATGCGACTCAGATACTGAATTGAGTCAGTTTCAATTTGAAAAGAAGTGCGAAGAAAGACTGGGGCTGACGAGACCGAAATTGGAAGAAGAGTTGGCGATGTCGATCATGAATCCTTTGTTACCCAAGGTTACAGACGAGGAAGAACGACAAGGTGTGTAGTAGGTGAATCCCATTTAGCTGCTATCCTTTCCCGTATGTCGTGCTATACGCGTTCTTGTGGGATCAGTGCTAACGCACGCCTCATAACTCCCTCCCTAGACCTCTTCGAAGCCATCATGAAAAACCTCCGTTCCCAGATCGAACAAATCGAAGAAAACGAGCTATTTGAGCAGCGTCTCCTCCAAGGCTCCCAAATAGGTTTAGAGCCCCTACCATCAACCCACGATATCGACGCTATTCTTAAAAGCATGATGGGGCCTTCTACGACTAGTACGACTACTACCACGGGTTCAAATTCCAGAAACTCGAGCTCGCAACCTCCTGATCCCACGGCAGCGGCTTCGACAGCGATGGTAGTAGATAATTCGATGACAGGGATCATACCAACCGGTATTGCTACGAATCACACCGGAATCCAAGGTCTCACGTCTAAGCCAACAATAGCGCCAGGACCATGGAACATGCCCCGTGAAGAGGTTAAACAATTCTCAAAGTTTGTAAATGGGCAGAGGAAGAACGGTATGAAACCTACTGGTGGTAGTATATCCGCCTTAGGGGGTGGGAGGATGGGGTAGGATCTACGTAAGAACGAATGAGATGTTATTGTATGGTCGTTTACTGTATTATTACTGTACACTGTCTAATATCACTCTAAGCATATGCAGTTGGGTCGTCTTTGTGCTCTGTCTGGTACAAGTCTTCACAATCTATCCGTGCCACTGCCAGAATGCACTGCAGTTCCACGTCTTATGGCTCAGTGGCCAATAGGACAGAAATAGGGAGCGCCTCTTGCGAGGTCCGCAATTGTTCTTTTAGGGTTTTATCGTGCAAGGCCATACTGTTCGTACCCCCACATTGGATCTGACCGCTATTTGTCGATTCTCGTCCTATCTCAATCCCACTATGCCGGGCGCTTTGCCTTTTCGAGAGACCACCCTCAGTCGGAGTGCATTGCAAGGAGTCGTCTCCTGATTCTAGACATGCATGTCTTACACTGGCATTCGTTTATCCTACCATGGCTTCCAGGTATGTGCATGCACTAGCCTGTGCTGTCGTCAATATTGACATTCGCTTAGTGATACCTCTGATACTATCATTACTTCTCCCATCCAATTCCGGAAGGAAGCTCATTCCACGAATACCTAAACATACCTGACGATTATCTCCCCACACACCACGAGCTCATAAAGTTCATCAACCAACACACAAGCGACAACGTCCACCCTGACCCAAGCGCGGAGCCTGAGCAGAGCCCGTGCGACATGAACCATTCGACTGGACAAGCCTTGAAGCTGCCATCGCCATGCGCTCAAGCACAGACATCGCCACCCGAGGATGGGTTAGTACTGTATAAGCACGACCGTTCCGAGCGCAGACGCTGCAGTACCTAAAATGATCGATACGCTCATGACACATTGAATCCGACATACGCCTCAGACCAATCGATGTAACTACACTGAGGGACCAATTGCATGCCGAGTTTGAGGGATTGGTGGGTGTGTTGAAAGATGGAAAGCCCATGGAGGAGCCAGTTGAGAAAGAGTTCAAGACGGTCGTTTCGGTGGTGGATGGGTCTTGGCTGGAGGTCGAAAATCTTGCAATGTTGTATAGACAATATGAGCCTTAGTGTTCAAAAGGGGTTTCAAAACTCTCCAGCTCTATATGGGTAGTGCTACGCCCTGTGACTTACTTTATGCGACCAACTGGGTTGTTTGTGTTCTGAACAAGGTTCTCACCTATCTTTGTACGACTCAATTTTTGTATTAGATATCATGAATTGAGCGATCCACTTAGCCAATTAATCTCATTTTCAGATTATGAGGTTGATTAAACTGGACGCCTAAAATTCAACGGCTGGTCAGGCTGCAATTCTACCGAGATATGCCAGTTGCGCCACTGCTGCCACGATCTCTTTAGGGGTATGTTACTCCAATCCCTCGTCAACACATCTTGCACCATCACTCACCACCCACCCCTTTTCAGAATAAAATTTCACCAATTTGTTAGTCTACTAGAAGTCCTTTCATCACTATTGTGACAATCCGGACTAAATGACGAGTAAATTCGGGGAATGGAGACACTGGCATTGATTCCACGAGGGAATACATGCGAGTTCGAGGTTTTTATAGTCGGTACATGAATACCGGTACATGAATACATAAGCAATGCAAATATAGAAGCGACCGGGATAGTAGGATTAAGATAGGAGTCGTCCTTTGTTCCTAGACACTTCCTGCGCGCATGTCTTACACTGGCATTCATTTGTTCTACCATGACTTCCAGGTATGTGCATACATATCCACTAGCCGGTGCTGTCCTCCATGTTGACATTCCCCTAGCGGTACCTCTGATACTATCGTCACTTCTAGCCATCCGATTCCGGAAAAGAACTCATTCCACAAATGCGTCAACATACCTGACAAATACCTACCCACACATGACGAGGTCGTAAATTTCATCAACCATTACGCAGACGACGTCCGCTTTGACCGAGGGACCGAGCAGGGTGCAGTCCATTTGACTGGAGTAGCCTTGAAGCTGCCGTCAACATTCACTCAGGCTTAGGCCTCCGTATGTATGGAAGTGGTCAATGATCTCACGACACAGCTCCGACCCACCATACCCTTCACACCAAGAGATATGGCCAAACTGAGGGACCAATTAACCGCCTCCTTTGAAGATTTGGAAGCCCCGTTGAAAGACGGAAAGCCCATGGAAGAGCCGGTTGAGAAAGAGTTTAGGACGGTCGTTTCGGTAGTGGATGGGTATACTCGCTGCCTTGAATGTGCTGTCATTGTTGTGAGAGCCAGAGCAAGTGTGAAGGTGAAATCTTGGCTGTTTATGACGAGGAGGTCGAAATTCTTGCAATATCAGATGAGTTACAGGTTGCTTAGTGCTCAAAAGGGGTTCCAAAACTCTCAAGCTCTTAATGAATAGTGTGCCATGCTGTCAAGTGGGCAATGGGTGCTCTGGACTGGGTCTTCTTCTGTCTTCGTACGGCTCAATTTCTGTATCAGATATCATACGTTGAGCGATCCGTGATAATTAGCTATCCAACCTCATTTTCGGATTGTGGAGCTGACGACTTTGGATTGCAATCGAACGAGATATACCAGCACAACTACTGCCTCCGCCATGGTGCAAGATTCATGAGGATTACATCTCTTTGTCTATTGAGTTATGCTGGCGAGTTTGTGACTCGCACAATAGTGTCAGTAATGTGGGAGGCTGTCAAGCCCAAAATGGTATATGCAGTGACACGTCGATCGCTTCCCCACCCCCACCCTGAAGGCGGGGTACGTTGTACGTTGAAAAAGAATAAAGGCAAGGTACAGTGTCCCACACTATTTATACTCCCCACCACCACCTGAGCCCACCATCCGCAATGCCTTCAACGCCAACGCTGGAGGTGGGTTTCTTCCGCGCTAACTCCCTCTACGATACGCAAACAGCAGCTAAAGCTCGTTTCCCCAACCAAGCCCCTCTTCCACGACTCTGACGTTCCAGATGACATCCTCATCGAGATCTTCATCCACCTCACCTCATCCCCCTGGAAGCTGCCTCCAGAGAGAAACGAGCCACGGATCGTGCTCCCCCAGGTCTGCTCGCGATGGAAAACGCTCCTCCACCAGTACGTCCCAGAGGCGTGGACGAAGATCGAGTACTACCACGACTCAACCTGGGGCAGCGCGGTGCCCTTGGGCAAGCGCGCCGGTCGGCGTCTCCTCGACACGTGGATCCCCCGAGCGAAATCCCTCCCTCTATCGATCAAAATATCGCTACACGACGAAACGCCATACTACTACCGATCCAAGAAGAAAGTCTTCCACCCCATCCACGATCTCGTCGTCTCCCACTCGACTCGTATCCGGAAACTCGAGTTCAAGCCAGCAGCGAGAGAAGCGGTCCCGACGTTCTTCACTATAGACCCCAGCCTGTTCCCCCGACTCGAGGAGCTGCATATAGTTGGGGTGACGAACCCGGCCTGGCCCCACGCACCAAGGAACGGACCGGAATACCCAGCCCTGCGGAGCGTACACGTACAGCGCTGGCATGGCACGCTGGGGAGTGGGCCGGTGACATTTCCGTGGAGGGATCTGGTGCGGCTGAAATTGGACCACCCGATATCGTTCAACCTGGTGGAGTCAATTTTCCGATATGTACAGCATTCGCTGGAAGAGCTCAAGTTCACGCTCCCTGAGCAGCAAGACTCTTCAACATTGTCAACCCCTAGAATTACCTTGCAGTCTCTTCGGTCTCTCGCGTTGTCCCCCATTGAGACACGTACAGAGAGGAAAAACCCGAGCATCGAAGTTACGGACGCGTTTCTGGGCATGCTGATCGCTCCAAAGTTGACTTCGCTAAAGTGGGCCGGAGAAGGCTTGGGGTGGTCTCATACTGCTCTCTGCGACCTCATCAACCGTTCGTCGTGCTCCATGGAGGCTTTGGACGTGAGGATGGAGGAGCTCTGGGATACGATCCAAGTGACGGGTACGACTCTCAAATCGCTAGGCATAAAATTCCAGGATACAGTGCCCTCTATACCCCCGGGGATATTGAAGGACGTGATCAGCGGCAAGGTCGTTTCAAAGCTAGAATCACTCAGCATCTCGGTCTACAAACACGACTCTACCATCTCCCTCTTCCTGTTCGTCGACCGCGTTCTGGGCATGGTGAAACGGCGGTTGCGCGCCTCGCGCGAAGCCGGTTCAACCCTTCCTCATCTCCGAAGCGTTACGTTCAGCCTTCCTCGCGCGTTCCTGAGCGCCCATCCGGAGACGTACGACCCAGTCATTCTGGCTTTGGCTAGAGGTCGATGTCTGGTTCGGATTGCAGACGACGAGCAGCCTTTCTTCTATCGGATATTAGGATAAGGTGCTGGGTTCCAGTAGGGAAGAATCATGTATGTATATGTGTATAATAGCAGATTAAATTAAATGTCCAATGAGGGGTATAAACTCGACCTATAGCTGCTGATAATCACGGCACAACCTCCGCAGAACATCCACCATCTCTTGCGTGTATTCAAAGTCTTCGTCGCCAGAATCCCATAACTTGAACTCTTCTATCTGCTTGATGGCCTCTAATCTGCTGGATATTCTCGACTCGTACCCCTTTTGGGTGCTGCACATGAGGAATACCGCAAGCTCCAACTCGGGGATTGCGTTGAACACCAACTCAGATCTAGAGGGGTTTAGATGCGATCAGAATCTAGGGCTGGTGGGTCGCTGGTTGACTCACCGTTCATCCAATGTAAGCTTACCAGCACCAAGCTTTCTCCAGACCGAGTTGGACTTTGCATTGCATATCAGTACGTCGTACAGACGGGTAGCTAGATTGTTATAACCACTCGTGCGGACACCAGACTGTTCTTAACAGTGAGCCCCTTACCCACAGATACAAACGTCCATCTTACTTGTACTTTGTTTGATGCTGATAACTCCAGGTTGACCTCAAACGGCGGTATTGTGTTCGGTATATCTAAGATGCAATATTAATGTTTAGTCTCCGGCCCACCAGAACATCTAATCAATCACTCACAATCGTCCTTGAATACGTCGATGTCTGATTCGTTGACTTGAGGACCAACAGACTGCTCTTTACCTGCAACGGCGCTGTCCAGATCAATCGAGGGTTGCCGTGCCTTAGGCTTGGAACCCTTTGCATCTGGAGGGCTCGGGCCTTTCATAGGAGGCCTGAAAGGCTTCTTCAACGAAGAGGCCGAGTCAAACGGGCGAGTATCTGACACACTGCTTAATAGAGAACGCGCCAATGCCTAGTCAAGTAACTCACTAAGCATAGCAGGAAGAGGTTCTGCCTTGATCTTTTTGGCACTACTCGAGTTGTCGCTATCAGGGGCTGAACGCTTGGATCCCCAACCCGAACCGCTCTCCACGGGAGCCGGTCGCTCTCTCACAGGCCCTTCGTAACGGTCTTTAGCACCTCTAGGGGTGGTCAACACGGAGTTGGTGACTTCTGGTAGTGCGGTTTCCCGCCTTGATCTGTCCTCCTGCGGGGACAGGTTCGACTTCCGCTGGGCTGTTTTTGCCGGGTACTTGCAGACCTAGACATGTCGCCTGTTATCAGGAGTCGTAATGGTACGGTAGGGGATGGTAACCAACATCACACATATTATTACACAGGCGCTTCCTGGCATCGGAATCTTCTGCAGGAATATTCTCCCCAAAATATTTGCATATTGACTGAGAACTAGTAAGCTTCCCATCCGCTTAAATGTAATACGACGTACGATGTGTCGACAGACTTGTATATTCTCCGCAAATTCGATTAGCTAGAGAAAGAGGCACGTCAGTTGGTGCCATGTAAACCGAGATGGTACGTACAGCATCGAAACTGTGAACAGTTCTCTGGCTTGGCGCTGGGCCGTCTCCTGCTTGTTCCACGCGAAGGGAATGGCTACTATCAACCAGCTTCTGCACTACCGCGGCGTCCTCTCTAGCTAAGGAGAGTTGTAAGGTGGGCGTTAAAGAATAGGGGGCAGGAACTGGTGCGCACAATAATAGAGCAGGCATTTAGATGGCTGATTGGTAGTTGAGCGTATCCAGTCGTATGGAGATGATTATGAGCAAACTTACCAGCCCATCGCGTCCAGCGCGACCTTTATCACATTGATAAGTGTTAGCTTGTAGTTGTATTTAGAACACCTACCAGTCTCCTGATAGAACCCTGGTAACAATTGAGTAAATATTACATACTAGCGAGGTCAACACCGTACCTTCCATACTCTTCGGGAGGTCGTAATGTATAACATATCTAAGGGTAATGTCAAGCGGATCTCCGATACAATGATATTTGGCCCCACCTGACATTCCCTTTATCAATCCCCAGGCCAAACGCTATTGTGGCAACGACCTGAGATAGTAATTAGCACGGGTCGACCATTTCAAGGACAAAAAACATACAAGGTCCACACCCCCTTTTCCTTCTCCACCCTCTGTCCACTCCCGTAGTGTGTCATCAAGCGATGCAGTACTGTTACAAAGATGAGCTAATACTGAGCATCGGATAAATCCGTTACACCTACTCAATGCCCCGATGGTATGGCCTGGCATTCAGACCTTTAGATCGCAGAAAAGATGCAATGTGATCACACGTCTTCCGCGCCCGGCAGTAGATAATCCCTGATGAAGGGATTCCCCTTCGTCTGTACAAGGTCGCAATGAATTCGTGGACATCCATCAGTTGCGTTTCCGGATTAGAAATATATCTAATCTGGAGTAGGTGAGCCGAATAGATCCTCGACCCGGTACGGCAAGCTTACCTCATAATACAGGTTGCTCCTATTGAAGGGATGTAGTGCACGGAATAGGTGTTGCTCGGACATCCTCAGACTACGTATGATATCCTCTTGTACCCTTTTCGTATTGGTCTGATAAGCAGGTTACGAGAGTCAGTAGAAAGGCTGAACCCACGTGGGCGTCGCTGTGGCAGTCAATGCCATTATTGGTATGTCCTTATATCTTTCTCGGAAAGCACCGAGTTTACGATATTCTGCACGGAAATCATGTCCCCATTCCTGCAAGATGAGAAATAAGGATATGTGATACGGTCTAGGTATGAGCACCCTACCGAGATACAGTGTGCCTATAGTATAAATTAGATGGGGAATGTGCTGCAAAGGGGTAGTCTAACCTCATCAACGACCAAACGATTCAATTGGCCACGACGGAACAGGTTATCAAGTATTTCCAAGAATTTATCGTTTGCGAATCTTTCTGGGGTAACTTGAATTATCATTAGCCACGGCGAACAGCTATCATACGAGCAACGTACTATACAACAACCGACACGAGGGTCGCCCTGTCTTGAGGTCATTAATAATCTATAGGCGGATGTCAGCGAATCCTGTACACGTCTGCGTTGATCCACAGACCTCCGTCTTGTCCTCGTTTGGGGTGTCTCCTGTTAAAGCTGACACGAAGAGAAACTTCTTTCGCATATTTGCAACCTCTAGGAGCACTTATACATCAAAGTTTAACTGCGCTCCACTTCACTCACGGTTCTTCATCAGCGCTACCACGGGCATTAGCAACGGAGCGTGGATATGGTGATAGCACTCACATAGTAACGGGGATATAACGAGTGTAACGCCGTTCTGTATACAGAAATGAATCAACCGAATGAAGAAATGAAATGGTGCTCACTGTCTCCACAATTGCTGGCACCTGGAAGCAAAGGCTCTAACGAATAATTCAGTACCCTCCCTGAGCATGCGAGCCGAGAGCACCACCTTGCCCATTCCTGTTGGCGCTACAACAAAAACATCGGCTCCTTGATAACAGTGTCAGGAGTGATTCCAATAGCTTCCAGGTAAACGAACCTAAAACCGCCGCCTCGACAATTTGTTCTTGCTTCCCCTTATACTCATTATGACCGAAGACTAGTTTCCATTCTCAATTTCAGGCAGTCGTATGTTGAATACCAGCACCTACTCTTAGTTAGAACGCTACATAACCGATCAGACACAGAAACCATTGCTCAATGACAGTAGGGACTCACCGACGGCACTCCCGAATCCTTGCCTCTGCACTTTCCGAAATTCTTGCCTGGGCATGCGCGCTCATAACTTGGGTTTCAAGTGGCTCATTCCCCTGGTTCTTGTGAACTGATCTTGAAGAAAGGCGAACCGTGGCAGGTAAGTGGACAGGGAATTTGCAATTCGCAAGAGTGGTGGCCATTGTGACATGTGTGACCGATCGCGTCGTGTGACTCCTGCATCAGCCACGCAATGTCGAGTCAGCGTTTAGCTTTGCTGACTCTGCATCGACACTTCACTGGTCCTTGCAACGCCCTGCTCATCAGATCCTGAAGGCTACTGTTATCCGATTGAGGAACGCTACAACACCCTTCACGGGAGTCTTGTATGTTGCTGCTTATTATCATTGCTTGAGCATCAATTAGTCATGTCCAAGCAGCCGGATAATCCCCCCAACATAAATACGCGTCGAATCGCCCAAGTCTGTGGGAATGTGGCGACCAGAGCTCAGCTTCGGCTCCGATAAGTAGTTCTCTCGTGAATATCGGACTGATAGCTGGTAGGAAAGGGTCGTGGGTTTGCGGGAGCTTTACGAACATGGGATTATCATGTGTGGTCTTCCTCCAGTAGTGGTGGTTACGGCGACGAACGGCGTGGTACTCAAGTCAAGCCTTGCAACCCAGATCACGGCCGTGATTATCTTAGTCCCTGAATCACGCCGACTTCGTTGTTTCATTCCATGAAACTTGAATACAATGGCCCTCCGGCAAGCTTTCCATATATTCAAGCCGTAATGCTTAGCCTTGACCCAGAAAATTCAGCTGTTTCTCTTTTTCTGTGAGGTAAGTCATTACCAAAGCGAAACGTGGTCGGAGCTAATCGAACACATGTTCAGGTTACTACTATTATTTCAGTCGGCCTTCCCATGGTGGAGTTAATAAACATTCTGGCATCTAACATGTTGCGCTCCTGGTCGGGGAACATAACCTGATCATGCTTGCAGGAAAGTGTGGATGAATTTCTGCCCTGTCAATAATTCTGCTAACAAGCAGTTGTCCCCGTCAATAAAAATTCGCTCTCGCCTTACGGCTTGCATCCTTCTGAGTGATGGCCTTTCTATTGTGCCATTGTTCTCGCTCCTCTTCCCTTCCATTACACGGATACCAAACCAATTCTCTGGAACGTGCCCGTCTCGGGCTTTAATGGGCCAATAAGGCATCGGCCTCTTACCTACTACTTCCACCCTTGGATTACCGTGAGATAACACATAACGTAAGTCTCGCTCCCTCAGTTATAATGGTGGGTGTCATTGGTGATACTGCACACTGAGAGTCAGGAGTTGATCGTATGTGGAGCGGTACAAAAACCCCATGGCCAAGGTCATATGGGCATGTACGTGCCGCCGAAAGCGATACGCTTCGCGATTCTGATTGTGAACCCCTCATCGACGTAATCAATTGCGTTACTGAATAGGAACAAGGTCTGCCCGACGAGCAAGCTTGATATAGCCTTTGAGTACCTGTTAGGTGTGGAGCTCACCTGTTCTTACCTTTGCTGAGGACATTCACCATTGACTTTTCGGGAGCCGGCGTCTTGAATAAAAAGCCTCTTTCCTACCAAAGCAGATAATCTTGCCTATCTAAGTCGTCCAGGTTCACAGCGTTCCTGAACTGTTCACCACCAGTCAAGGCAACTCAATGACCTCACATGAGGCAACCCCACCCTATCGGTTTTGTAAGAAGTAAGGTTATGCCATGTCACGACCTGGGGGAATGGTCTTGACCTTATCCTACCCTCGGATCATCTTCGAGACAAGATCTCTTGATACCGTTGATCCATTGTTTTCTTGCTTGTGCCTATGAGACTCGAGACATGCTTATTCTGGCCGATTTGTCCCTGTCCGACTTTCAGGCAGGGAAGGATATCCTTTCCATCCCGAGCACCTGGCCTGGGACTATGGTTGATTCGGCGTGGGTCTTCATAACAATTGTACAATTTGTACTAATGAAAAGATTGGATGATACTTATCGGGTGTGCTTTCATACCACTTGATATACTCAAGGCATTGTTCTTGCTAAGGAAATGATCGTGCTCGTGGCGGAAGCTTCAAGGCCTCATTCATCCCTGCTCTCGAGTCTTCCCTATCTCCCCACCCTATCCTCCACCTTTCTCCTATCTGATGAAACAAACGGGCACTTCGGTACCCAAGTCATTCATCCGAGCCACAATACTATGCACTTTCACTATCGCCTCTTCATCGAACCCGAGTGCTCGAGGATTATTTACTTCTACAGTCCAATGAAAGGGCTGGGAACACCCTAGCATCGATTCCGTAACTGGGAACGTCCGAAAATCTGTTAAGATCCTGAGCCTCTGTACCTCCACTACCCTTTGAATCTTGGGACAATCTCATGAGAAGTAATGGAGAGAAAAGGAAGTATCATTCTGCTCAAGTAGTAGTTCATGAGCACACACCGGGCAACTTAGACATCTGAAACGGTGATTGTAATCCGCCACAACCCATTTCTCGCATGGGAAGGGCTCGGAGGTCCACGAAGGTTCAGGAATTTTTAGAGGACCCCTCCAAGTCTCGGGCTATGACTAACGCCGAACAGTAAGATTTACTTTTTCACGGAATGGATCTCCCATGTAATATGCCTTCGAATGGCTCTAAAACATCAATCTTTACTCTACCTAATGCGTGCCGATTATGCCACATCAAATAACTTAAAATATATCTGAAGAAATGCCTAATCTATTGCCCCAGTAGCGAAAATCGTTTTCGTCATCATTACATATTTTTCTGTGACTCATACAGACTCTCCAAAAGCATAACCCATTGCTGGACCCCACTAAGTTTTTGCTTGGTGAGTAGTTTGATCACCTGGATAGTCACGCGATGACAAACATTTAGTTCCCTCGACCAACCTTTCCGCGTCCCTTCCATCACTTCAACTTGGGCACGGACTGATACGGGGTCCTAATGGTTCTTATATGCGCGCTCCGCGTGCAGGGAAGTGGTGGCCTGGATGTCAAAATTTCTCTGTACGTATCACTGAGCCAACATGTGTGGCAGCGAAAATTTATTTGCGAGCTCCAAGACTTACTATTGCACGCCGGCAGCAGATCAGCACCAGAAATCTTTGTTCTAGATTCTCTATCCCATCTGCAACATGCACAATTCTGCGTATGATTTAAGTGCACCACGTGCAATTCCACTGCCCATAGTCAAGCATGTGGGTCTGATTCTGCGCGGATCTGTGTATATGCGCGCTTAACGGAGTCTATCAACCGGAGTTATCGAGATTATGGGCGAATCTTGGTGCAAGGTGCATAAGTTGCAGCCTGGAGGGAATGGCCAGTCTATCGCAGGATGTAAGTCGGGTAAACGGCACAAGCTCTCATCAAGGGGAAGGGGGTACAATCAATGTGAGTTTGTGCCTCTTGACCTTTATGCTCTGATAACCGTCTTCAATGGAATAGAACACCCCAAATCAGTCGAGTGTTGATGATACAAAAAAGTATGTGAAGTGGGCATCTCGTACACCACTCTTTTGATCGGATGACGATCCTCGAAGCAGATCAGAAGAGCTGAATGGAAAAAGGAAACTTCTCCGCTTCGTTACTCCATTTACCAATTCACCTATGAAGGGGTGCGCACATCAACCCATTGCCCATATGTCCCTTAATACAGATCTCAGGCTGAACTACCACCGTACGAATCGCCGCTGAATCCATAACAGTGGCCCAAGCATTCTTGGTCCAATCCCTGCCCACAATCACCTTCATCTTCTGCTCTGCAAAGGCTAGTACATGACGTAAAGCACTCCGTTCATCTCCACTATTAATCATATGACGCACGCACATAACTTCTGTCAAGCTTGACAAGTCCTCCTTCTCTCCGTATCCGCTTTCCGCAAGCAAGTGATCGCCATCAACCGTCCTGCATACGGCTCTTGGGAAACCAGGCGACGACTTTGCGAGACTTAGCCTGATGGAGATATGTGCAACACCAACACAGCGGCTCGTTCTTGCTGGTCAATAGAGCAACACACCGGGACGGGAGAACCGTTCTGACGAGATGAGGGTGCAATCGTAGAATCCAAAGGCGTGACTAATATTGCAGCGGGGTAGGTAACACCGGGCTGGAACCATGCCACCTCCATATAGCCCGCTGAACATAACATATGCTCGGGAGAAGTCGCACAAGGGATTTGCAACTGTTACCCGCTAACAAGTGGCGGTCAGGTTTGGGACATGTCATAACCATGACACCAGAGTCGCGACCAATATACTAGTACGACGGGCGAAATGACAGCAATGAGAAGAGTGATGCTCGTCGTCACTTACCCAACTCGCAGGTCGAGCCGCCTTCGCAACAACAATAGACGGATACGGAGGGCCATCGAGCCATGCTTGGGATGAGGTAATGGTCCAGCTTCAAGCGGAGCAGGGATGATAGCTTATTGCTTAACTCGATAGGGCAACTCGTGGCTTAGTTTAGTCTCGTCTCGTTGATGGTTCAAAATGACATGTCGCTACCGTAGCCCTGGGGTGGGCCAGGATGTACAAACCGCGCTCTCGGAGGAATGGAAGGTTTGCCAACAGCCCAAGGACGAGAAATGATGTGGGTCGTAGCACCTGGCGTGGCTGCCCTGGAAATCATGATGGTCCTTTTTGCAAAATGCGGCAGTGACAGCATGAGGAACAATCGGATGCGATATCCTGGACATCGTCCTGCCCGAGTGGCCTGTGCGGCGTGCACCGCCTGCGGAGAATTTAGCATGCTTAGCCTGTGAGCTCTCCATTGCTGGTTGATCTGTATTGACGCTGAGGACGCCGAAGAATTGTGAAATTAACGACGCGCCATGCTAGTGCGCTTGCTCGGCGTGGACTTTGTGAGAGATTTCAGGTAGCTTGAAACGCTAGCGTATGCGCTCGTGAGGTCATTACCTCGGTCAGACCCCTTGCAAAGACCCAGAATTCTTGATGTTATTTGGTAAGGCTTGGGAATCACGAGCGATGACTGCAGTGAGAAATTCTGTCATTCCACGCAAGAACACCTCATAAGAAGCCTACGAACAAAGGGGCTACTATACTGCTACAATGGAGCGATGAACATTGGTGGGGATCTAGAGAGCCAGAGCCAGCTCATGGGCGATTATTTCAACAATATGCAAATACAACATTGCTCTAGAAGTAGTTGGGGCTGAAAAGACCGGACAAAAAACAACCAGTACCCAGCACGCAAAAAAGACCAAAGAAGGATTTAGGAACCTGCGTATGTACAACGTGGGATCACCGCCGCCCAAGTGGGAGCATTGATGGCCCCGCAACTCCCATTAGTGCATTCCTTGCATCGACGTCTGATCCCCGCGACCCAACGATCCCCTTCCTTTCCCCTCCCCTCCCCTGCCTCCCGTTCCTCGCCACATGCAACTGCAATTGGCGGACGGGTTCTGTATTCCGACTACCGCGTGTCACTCGCTCTTCTCAAAATAACCATCAGCCCATCGGAATGCGCGGAAAATATGGCATCGACCACTATTTGCTCCGAGTCCTCCAGCGGTGAAAGCGTCCGGGCGGAGGTGGTGTGCTGTCTTGGTCTGCCGTAATCGCGTCTATCCCTATCCTTGCCGTAATCCCTGTCCCTGTCCCTATCCCTTTCTCTGTGATGATGATGATGAGGGTGGCTGCCACCGTGTGTATCGCGGTGCCCGGAGGAACGAGAGTTGCCTATCGTCGTCCGCGAGCTGCGAGATCCAGCTGTGGAGCCGTGTCGGTGTCGGGTCGGGGCAGGCTCGGGCACGCGTCCTCTGGTGGTTGTGAAACGCAAGTCGAGGTGGATTTTCCGCCAAGAATGAGGCCAGAAGCAGGTGCAGGAACCCCCGAGAGGCACAAATTAAGGAGAAATGCAGAGTGGGACGTGCGTGTAGTGCCAAACAGGTAGCCCAAACAGGGACCAGGTGATTACGCGACGCATGTGATGTGTGGGCAGTAGGGGGAATGTTCGGAGGACCAGGAGATGACATATGGTGTGCAAACAGGGGACAAGATGAGAGGTGGGAATGTCAAAGGGTGAAGACGGTAAGAAGCGAAAATAGGTACTGACATTGAATCTCGTCCTTCCTTCAGCAGGGAGAATTTACCAAATCCGAATCCACCGTCGCTCGGTTGGCCTCTCTCATTAACACCCCAACTTTTAATAACCGTGATCCACTCCCGGACGACATCCTCATCCTTCTTTGACACAAAGTCGTAGAAGCTTCTTCCAATGCAATGTGTTGTGGATATTAGCAAATCATTTGAACAGTATAATATTGAGCAGTTGAGAGAGAAACGATCCAATATGAACGCGGTGCGCAAGGACTGGTTCGGGAGACGATCGAAGGTTATTACACCTGGACGCCGTATTAGTGTTGAACCCGTCGAGGACGACGATCGAGGAGGGCTTCTTGGAGAAATTGGACTCGGACTGCGATCGCCATCTGCCGCGGAGCTAACTGTAGGCGAACGTGATCGAGAACGGGAACGGGAACGCGTTGAATTTGACGGAGAAGATGGTGGAAGTGATATGTTTCGAGGGACTGGACTGGGTGGCATTGGTGACGGGTCGTTCCAACGCTAAACGGAGTAATTCATTAGTCAAGTCAGAGAAGGTGGGAGAAGAAGTCTGAAAAAAGGAAGCACCACTCCCTCTCGTCAACCCCGTCCCTTTAAACTAGTCCCACCCGATGTGGAAAAGAAGGGAGAGGGAGAAGACTTGAGGGAAGGCCTGAGACGAAGGGAGCAAGGCGAAAAACTGACCTTGAACTGAAAATTTTGTAGCGCGTGTGGTGTGACCACTTCAATCTCTTGGGCCGTTGATGCATTATGCAGTGCCTTTGCTCCTGGGCTGGCAAAGGACACACTGCCCACAAGAACATTGTGGACGACGGTTCTAGAAATTTGTCGGACAATGAAGATGCCACAGTAAAGCATTGTCATCAGTCCAAAATGAACGGAAATGGCCATAACAACGCTAATTGACGCTTACCGTGACTGAAAAGAAGCCAAAATCCGAGGGGGTCAGTCGGGGGGGCGGGAGAGAAATTGACTCAGAAGGCGATGCCGTGGATTTTGCGCTGGAGCGCAATTGACCGGGAAGACGACTTACGATGCCACACAGGATGTAACCCTTGTATGGGTCTTTGTGCTTCATCCGAAGGTAGGCTAATACCGCGGCCTTGTCCTGTCGTATTGTATCACTAAACCAAATTGGCAGGATGGGTGGCATAGATGGAAATGCAATAGTCAATAACCACCGCATCGATTTAAACAGGACCAAGGGCTCCGAGGAGGTGACCGTGACGGGAAAGGAAGGGGCGGGATGAAGAGTCACTCACTAATGCATCTGCTTGACTCGAGAGAATTCGTCCGGGTGGACAAGCTCCAGCGACGGCCGGCCTACCAACTCACTTGGCTCATAGCCTGCACACAGGACCCAGCGTCAAGATGTCTCCCTTGGAGTAGGAAAGGAAACTATGCACCAAGCAGATCAGAGACTGAATCGGTCATGTAGATCCATCGTGCCTGGTGAAAGAGGAAAGGCGGTGAGGGGTGGAGCGGTATGACGACGAGAACGATGGTTACCTCCTGTGAGAAATCGACGATTCCGACTGAGTGCTGGTGAGACAACGGGCGATGGAACGGAGAAGGCAATGCTCACTGAACGAGACGCAGGGGGGACTTGAGTCCATGGTGCAGCGGGGTGTTGGTGTCTGGCTGGGAGAGGCTAAGGAGCAAATGGCATGCACGGAGAAAGTGGAGAAAACAAGGGCAATTGTGTGTTGGAGGAGGCTGGGTAAATAAGGCAGATTGAACGGGAAATGGGCAAATGGGAATGCAATGGACCCTTGGACGAGAAATCTCCCAACAAACTCGCAACACCGCCACGAGGTCAGCCCACGTCTTTGGCGCGGATTCCACATCGAGATCTCTAAATCTCAATCACACACAAACACCCCCAAACACCCCTCCTGCTCTCGACCCCAATGTGGTCACCCAACCAACTCGTCGCTCCGGGCGATCTCGTCATTCTCTGGCTCGTACGGCCCCTCCTGTCGGCCCCATCCTGCGCTGACGCCTCTCTAGACACGCGACGACATCCAGCCCCTCGTCATCACCCCCGGCAAGGACTACAACAACAAGTTTGGCAACTACCGCCACTCCGATCTCGTGGGCAAGCCCTACGGTTCCAAGGTCGCGTCGCGCAATGGCAGGGGCTTCATCCACATCCTCCGCCCCACCCCCGAGCTCTGGACGATGGCGCTGCCCCATCGCACCCAGATCCTCTACCTCGCTGATATCGCGTTTGTCACCTCCCATCTCGATATCAGGCCAGGCAGCGTGGTCATCGAAGCAGGTCAGTCTTACGTCGTCGTGACTCAGCCCCGCCTTCCCCCGGATCATCCCGCGAACGCATCCCTCCTGGACGCCCATCCAGCCTGTCGCTCATCTCGAGGCTCGAGCAAGCGCCGTCCTATCAAATTTTTTTCTGAAATGAGGCGGATTGGTTTACCGATCTGATGGACCCCCGACACTGGGGACCCTCTGCGGAATTATTTTGAGCAGGAGATTTCTGGTTCGGTTGGGATGATCGATCTTGCTCCATTTGATATCTGCCCACAGGCGATTGCCCTGGCCATCTTGGGCCGTTTGCCTTTGCGCTGCTTTGTCATATTGCTCCTTGTCGTCCCTTATTTACAGCCGTGG
Source organism: Volvariella volvacea V23 (assembly GCA_000349905.1). NCBI lineage: Eukaryota > Fungi > Basidiomycota > Agaricomycetes > Agaricales > Pluteaceae > Volvariella > Volvariella volvacea. Next base: position 1,466,739 of record KB722736.1, on the reverse strand, counting down.
CACTGACCAATCACAGGTCAGTAAGCAATCAGACTCCGCTCAGATACGGGATCTCCCAACCCTCGCCTGATCAGGTACTGGATCTGGATCATTCTCGCACTCTGTCGCCCGTACAATTGGCCCAACTGGCCACCTCTGGTCTTATGAGTTCCACGAGGCAAGGGCCAACAAAGCCAGGTATCCTCTTCTCCAGCCGACACGCCCTTTCAGTTCATTTTCTCCCAAGCACCATGGCTTATTATCGTCTTGTTTTTGTTTTGCTCTACTGCTAGAGACGAATTCGACCGACACGGAATGTCCGATACCGTAACCCTTACGCATAGAAACGTGTGCAAGGATGGTTTTACTGTCGCTGACGCCGCCGACGCTGGTACGTAAAATCGTTTGTTGCCTTAGCCCCACATTCAATTTGCTTTTCCTTCGCCGTGGTGGAATATTCGAGCATTGACCCTTTCCTTGTCGCGTTGCAGTGTTCCTTGATCTGCCAGCACCATGGGATGCCGTCGAGCATGCCAAAAAGGCTCTCCGCGTAAGTGAATTGTGTCTTCCCTGTCCTCTCGTAACTGGCGTAATTGGGAGACGGGTTTACCCCGATACAAAATACAAGATCTAATATCTACTTTTGCAACAGAAGGACCGCACGACACGGATATGTTGTTTCAGCCCTTGTATGGAACAGGTCCTACGGACCGTCAGTGCTCTAAACGAGGCTGGATTCACTGGTAAGCGACTCGGCTTCTGCCACGTTTTTGCTTCTCTTCTCTGCTTGCCTTTGTTTCATTCTCGACAAATGTCGTTACTGCCCTGCCATCACGCAACGGGTTTGCACTATTTGGGCCTCCCTCTCGCCTTCTTCATTTGATTGTCCTTGGGTCCATTCTGCGGCAATTTTCATATGCCGACCATGTGCATTTTTTTTACACTCCCATTCATCCCTATTCTGACATTCATCCTATCGCCGTTTTTGCTGGAATTCTATGGATTACTCAATTACCTGACGACTCTGATTTGCACCAAATAGAGATAACAATGTACGAAACGCTACTGCGACCGCATGACGTTTCACAAATCCCGGCTTTAACGCCCATTGGTCAGGTCACTGATAGGTTAAAACAGGCTGAAGTTAGACGAGAGGAAAAGAGATTAAAGCAGATCGCTGCATCGGGGAAAGCTCGAGTTGCCGCTGCTGCCGCGGCCACTGCGGAAGATGAGAACATGACGACTGTGGGATCAAAACGGAAGAGAGATGATCAGGTGGAGGAAAATAACGGACCAGCGAATGCAGCCAGTAGTGATGGCGTTGACGGTGCTGTCGTCTTGAAAAAAGTCAAGACAGAAGACGACGAGCCCGTTATTAAGCATGAGCCAGAGGCGGACGAGATGGAAGATCCGTCTCAGCCTGCGGGCTCTGTGGCTGCTATGACCGCTCGTATGACGTCAAGGTCAACTACCCTCGACGTGTCGGTCACTGCCACCTCACCCTCACCCATCCCATCAGCATCATCAGCAGCAGCATCAGGAAAGATCAGTGTCTCAAAGGCCTTCCCAGATGTTCGAGGCCACACTTCATACTTGACCTTTGCACAGCTCGTCCCTATGATCTCAGCAAGACCCAAAGCTGTCGTGCCCGAGGCTGATGTGCAGCAGAACGGCAGTAGGGCTGGGAGTGCAGGTGGGAGTAGAGCCACGAGCGTGAGTAGAGGTGTCGCACCAGCCAACGCCACTGCCGATAACGCCGGAGGAAGTTCTAGTCATAATGGACAAGCTGTACCGCCATCTTCTGCCGGTGATGGTAACAGCAGTGACACCGCCCAGTGATTCGGGTGTGTGTAGACTAGGAACTGTAGCTCGTTGTGTTTTGCGTGTGTGTTGAATATACTTTTCGCGCAGCCGGGGGTTGACGTCGAACTGCTATCACGTTCATACTTCCGTACCGTACCTGTTTCCGCATCCGCTAGCTTGTGCTTTGCTTCTGTCACTCGCACATCGGCCTATTTGTCTCCTCCTTTCACTTTGACACTTGTCGCAAACTGTACAAGCCCGTGCACGCATGTGGCTTAGGCCGTCCAGTTGCAAAACACACCTTGCCTCTTTCGAGTACATGGCACATACGCCGGCCCGAGTTTCGAATCTTAATCCAATGTTCCTCATGTTCCTAAGTACAATTTACGGTGCCTAACCAATCCCCATGTCCAGGACCTAGTGTATGGTACCTTCGCGATTATTCGGCTGGATGAAAGGTTGGCTGCCTTTGCTCCTTGGAGCGGCGCTTCTCTTCGGCGCCAGGTTCTCCTGACTATACAAAGCACAGCCTTCTAGCCCATTAGTCGACGGCTGCGAGGGGAGAGCGGCAGGCGCAAAAGTTTGTCTGGGATGTGCGTCAGGTCCCTCAGCGGTCCCTCCCCCACTCGGTCGGGTTTGCCTTTTGCTTGACGATTATTCGGTCTGGTAGATCGTTCCTCCATATTAAATTCTGGATAATCATCTCGGAGGCCTTCGGTATTGTGGTTTCTCACTCAGGCCAAGGGCGGGGCGGACGGTCGATGTGGGGACGTTTTGGTTCCGTCGGTTGCGCGAGGAGCGAGGAAGATTTGAAAGCGGGTGTTTTGTTATGGATCTTGGGACTGCGTGGTATGGAAGAAAACCCGCGATCGGTGCGGTCGACGGTGGGATCCGTGGGGGCAGATACGCATGCAGCGGGAGCTGGGTTTTGGATCTTTAGATATGGTTTTCTCTGCTGAGCTTGAATGGGCCCGGGTGCTAGTGGGGTTCTGGATCCAGTTTTCAGGCCATCTTGTTTGGCTCCTCCATTGGATGCCGATATTTTCGGTGGTTATTACCTTGACGATTATTCGGGCGGGCAGAACGGTTGCGCAAGTCGGTGAGCACTTGCGTGGTGAGGTGGGCACTAGCACGCTTTGCAGCTCTTCAGTGGCCGTGATGAAGCTCCAATGACAAGCCAAGGTCACACCGTATCTCTTCATACTTCCTCTCCGGCTGAGCCCAAAAAATGGGCGACGAGGAATGCAGAATGTCTGTCAGTTGACTTGACTTTCAGACAAGTGTCTAATCTACTGCTCGTCCTCTTGATCCTGATTGTGAGCTCGCTTAGGTGCGATCGAATATTCCCGACACCCCGTCATTCAGGGTCAAGCTTCATTGGTTACGGCGAGATACTTCCGGTAAATCTGGCTTAACAGCTTGAATTGAATCATTCCCTTCACCGCGTCAACGCCACAGCTAAATGGGACAATGCGAAAATTCGGAAAGTTCGTCGCCTTGGAAGCGTAACGAGATTGCGCGCTTGCAGATTCTGGAAAAAAAAGCGAAACATAAGGTTTCTGATGGAATAAGTGATACTACGGCGACAGAATGGTCGCCATCATGATCAATGAACTTTAGAGGCCGCCCGCCGGCGAGATGGGTGAGATTCATGGGCGCAATTGCAACCAAGTACCTTTTGAGCTAGTTAGATCGATCTTTGTGGGAGATTTGACATTCTTAATATGTCGCTATGGTCTGTTTGTTATAATTAGATCGCTGATGTGTACCAGCCGGTGGTCTCGTATGGTTGGGCTCGGGCTGCAATTCAACAGTCGTCCAAGAGGGCAACGATTTCTCGGAACTTTCAACCTACTATGGCGTTTGGCAGATTGAATGACATGTGATAGTTGTGTTGCGGACAAGCAGTGGGATTACTACAACGTCCAAACCTGCTGTCAAACACGCGATTGTTTTTTTTTTTTTTTTTTAATTTCTATTGAGGCTGTAGCTATGTACGGGCCCCCCCGAAGGGAAAAGAAAAAGAGAATGAGAGTAACTACAGTATCTGAGTGTCCAGAGACAAGATAAGAGACTGTAAATAACTACATATCGCGGCGAGAGTGCCAGTGAGGTGTGTACGTATACAGAGTAGAAGATCGAACGCGAGCACTAAGAAAGAGACGACGAAGACTACGTATGTATGGTACAACTATGATCCAGTACGTATACCGGTAGTACAGACTAATCTACAAGTGTCCGTTAGAAGGAGAACATACTTACCCGGAAAGGGTAGGGGGAGCGCCTTCGAACGTGAATGCTATAAGGTTTGATTTCAGCCACTCGAAGTAGCTGGTCATGATAGAAGGAGTCTTGCTGTTGCCAACCTTGAGGGGGCTGAGCTCGATATACCAGCGGAATTTAAAGTTCCGATCCTGGATGTGCCTGATGCGCCGCATCTTGCATTCCGTAGGAGTGAGTGCTGGGATAGAGCGTGATGCCTTGCACTCGAACATGACGTGGTAACGGTCCTGGTAGACATAGCACGTCAGGCAGTGTGTAGGCTCTTCAGGGAAGAATTGGGATCTAAACTGCCCTATCGGGGCATGTGCCGTTAGGGAGCGGACGAACCGCGCGAATCGTTCGGTGTCGCCGCCATATTTTTTCATATGAATGCCGCCTTGATTCTTCCAGTTCGAGTGCTCACGGAGGAAGTGGCTAGATTTCCCCCAGTGTTCAGCTGGGAGATTCTTCCAGATTTCCAGGGTCTTCTTATCGATCTCGGCTCGTTCCCAAGCGATGGACCGGGGGATGGGACCTATATCCGGTTGTATCAAGGTGGCCGCTTTAGCGTCCTTGTCGACCATTTCATTTAATTCGATGCCTTTGTGGGCCGGGCAGTGGATGAAGGTGATAGTCCTCCTGTCGTCCGCGTCTAGCCATATCTTGACAGCCCTAATAACGGGAATCGATAAGGATTGTGCCGCATGGGTATTCGGTGAGAGCAAGCATTTCATCGCTGCTTCGTTATCCACAGCTATGATGAGGTGGTCAGGGTGCCTGATCTCCGCGAAGATAGGGTCCTCGCCCCAGATTCTGACCAGAGGCATGTTGGCTAAGGAGTCAAGGACCCCCAGTCCCATACCAAAGACTTCGGCCTCGTAATTAGTGCATCTCCCTGCGAATTTCTTGCCGGAGACGATTCTGGTGTTCTGCGCATATGCGGTATACGCCGACCCAGAGGCGTATTGATGGTCGCTCTTCTCGCTTCCGTCCGAGAAAATGATGATGGGAGTGGTGTCGATGTGGGCCAGCGAGGGTGATTTGATTTTATCGACACGACCTGCTACAAGATGGTCGAATTGTTCCTTTCTCGCAATCGAGTATGAATGATAAGCGTTGCGAGCGGACTTCGGCGGATGGGCGAGGTCAAAATGAATTCGGCCTTTGTGAGTTTCAAGGAGTCTTTTGCCTGGGGCGTTCTCCGGAATTAGGAGGTTCCTCCGTTCTTGGATTGGGTGTCGGGTATTATGTCGCCTTACATGTTCGATGGGGGAGTCAGATGTCCTTAATCTAGCCGTCGAAGCATGTGTCGGTGACGTGGCGTTCGGGTCGTGTAGGATGACGGATAGTGGGTGTGAAGGGTAAGTAGTTTGCCATCTCGTCGTGTATCTCCTATAGAACCTTTCTAAATGAATGTTGAACGGAAGGCATCCAGCTGCAGACTCCAAGGAGCCTACAGGGGTGGTGTGGAATGCTCCCGTAATCCATCGGAGTGCCCGGTTTTGAGCGACTTTGAGGACTTCAATCTTGTGCTTGACCCTCTTCCCATGTGGTCGATACCAAAGCTGGAATCCGTAGGTCATAAGCGGTAATATGCACCCCCTGTATAGCATTCGTTTGTGCTTAGGCGTCAACCCCCGTACCGAATTCCCGAGTAAGCTATACGAAATAGAGGTAGAAAATGCTTTATTAGCATAAAACGATATATGGTATTTGAACGAAAGAGAAGAATCAAGGAAAAAACCTAAGTATCTCCACATTTGTTTCTCTTTGAGTGGAGTATTGCCCGTATACGGAGCTTCTTCTAGATCGATGGTAGGTGTTGTATCTGAAGTAAGTAAAGAGGGGGCCCCTTTAACTTTCGCAGTATAAAAGTGTTTGAGTTCGGTCTTAGCATGTTCGACGATTAAGCCTAACTTGCCCAAGACGTCCCTCGTTCTTATGTATCTGTGTTTCAGACGCGCGCAGTTGTCGACGAGGGTGTCCCCAGTCGACGCCCACACACCGTCGTCCACGAATATCTGTAATGCGTCCTCATCGTCACCGACCTCGTCAGTAAGGGTCTTAAGACCCGGCGCGATATACAGAGCAGACAGTGTAGGGGAAATAGCCGAGCCCTGACCCAGTCCAACTTCGACAGGGAAGGACTCGGATTTATACTCGCCTAATCTGTACGTTGTGGACCTCCCTTGGAAGTAGGATCTGAAGAGGGAGGTATACTTGCGGTTAAAGCCCTGTTTGGAAAGGACTCGATTGAGAGCATCAGGTTGTACGGAAGGAAAGAAGGACGCAATGTCAAATGCAAGGCATGACGTTACCTTCTTTCGCTCCCAGCCCCTTTTTATTTGGTGGACCAGGAGCATTCCCGCGTCATCTGTCGAATGCTTCTTCGTTCCTCCATGTTGATTAGGATGGAGGATACTGAACTTTGCCGCTTCCCATTGGAGCCGATTAGAAAGTATCTTCTCCATGAGTTTGGCGATAGTCGAGAACAAGGCGATGGGCCTATATCCGTTGACCGACGAGAGGTCTTTGCCGGGTTTTGGTATAATGACGGTGTCGGCAGATTTGAGGCAGTCGGGCCATATCCCTGTGTCTAAGATCGTATTAAATGTGTCTTGGAGATGTTTCACGCCCGACGACCTGGCGAACATCTTGAGCACTTCCCAGGTGATGTGATCTTCTCCGGGTGCCGACGTGTTGGAGGTGTCGGCAAGGGCTTCAACAATCTCGAGCGTCGAGATCGGCGGGCAGTCGCGCTCTTCAAATTGAGGGAGCGAGTCGATATATTCGTGGTCTATTGGTCGGGATGCCGCCGCTTGAAATTTGGCGTTGAGGTGCGGCCATGCCCTGTCGATGGTTAGTTTTTCCCCTGTAGGGACCACGATCTCTTTGTAATCGGGAGGTGGGTGAGGGTGTGTCCAGGAGAGGACGTCCCACGGTCGGACAGTGCCCACCCGTTCCTTTAGAAGATTATCAAAGTATTCTCGACGCACCTTAGCTTCGTAGGCATTGCGTTCTTTCCTTTTGAGCTTTTTAGTTGCAGGATCACGAGCGGACTCCACTTCTCTTTGGAGTCTCGTGCATTCCCCGTCCCACCATTGTTTCGAATGCGGACTTATCGAGGGGATATGCGAGAGCTCTAGATACGCAGCCTTGATCGTTGCCTGCGCTTTCTCCAAATAAATGCTCGGATCAGGGTGATAGTCGGATAGGGCCGCTAGCATTCTGCCAATAAATTGGTCTCGGGGCGATGGCGTGTCTTCATCCGGCTTGATTCTTGATAGGACTCGCCTTGTTGTCCTTTCGGTGGTGACATGTTGCAGGACAAGTTCTATTGTCCGGTGGTCGGAGTCCGTCTGCAGGTCATGAGCAACTCTGATGGTGGCGTCCTCAAGCCGATCAATCGCCACCATAGCAAAATCAATCGTGCTAGGTCTCTCATTGACGTGTCTAGCTGGATGTGTAGGTTTTTCGGGGGCGACAACATCTGTATAGGTCAGTGTGGCGACGTCATCAACTTTACGGGTTCTCCTATTGGCTGAGGGACAAAATTTATCCCATCGCTCGTCGGAGATGTTGAAATCCCCCATTATTATGGTTAAGGGGGGAAGGTTGGAGTGTGATAAGAGGTGGGATAATGCGTGATCCTCCTCATCATTATAGACGTTTAAAATATATAACCGCTCACCGTTCGACTTGATTGAGATCAGCATAAGGTCGGGGTGGTTGATGGCTTTATGATGATGTGTTATTTTGGCTTGTACAAGTCTTCTGGAAGCGTAGGCAGCTACTCTGGAGGAGGGGTCAGAAGTCTCTATTAGCTTAAACGCAGGGTGGAAGGGTAGGCCGTGGTAGTCTTCCCCTAGTTTGTTAGTAAACGAAGTAACGGTTTTCAGAAAGCCATAGGGCGCTTCCTGAACAAGTATGAGATCAATATCAGTGTTGCACGTACGTTCTAAAAACTGCCGAATGGTGCGACTTGATTTCTGGCAGTTTAATGACACCACTTTAAGGTGCCTATTCATGTAGAGGTCTTCTTGGGGCCCCGGCCTTTCCTGCGCTTACCTGCAGGTTCCACGCGGGACCATCCATCCACTTCTTCGGCCGGGGCGATGTCAAAGCCTCCTCGGCTCGTGTCTATATCCATGTCGTCTTTGGCTCTTTCCTTACCTTTATCCGCCTTGGACGTCTTCATGGCAGCTTTCCTTTCCGCTGCCGCCTTCTCCAGGATGAATCTTAACTCCCAGACGTCGTGCCTATTAATGAAGCAAGGGCATTCGTGGGAGTCGGCAGTATGAGCCCCATTGCAATTGATGCATTTAAGGGGTTGTCTGTCATATGCCGGGCTGTGACGGTTAGAGGGATGGAGACCGGCACATATACCGCACGAAATCACAGTTGCTCGGCATGGGGTCCACGCAGCATGCCCCCAACGAGAACATTTCGTGCAGAAAAGGGCACGTGCTTTAAACTTTCTCTTCAGGATCGTGCTAATCTCATCGTTAATGAGAACGCGCGCCCTGTCGAGTTTGTTTTGGTCCGCCCCGAATTCTACTACATTGAAGGCGAGCATGGATGTGAACTCACCTTTGCCAATGAACGTCGGTGGGGACACAAGAATCTTGTTCGAAAGACACTTGTTGAGCTTTAAATTCGCTAACAGTTGATTGGGTGTGTATTCCCTGCCATGTATGTCAGTTTTATTGGTCGACGTAGTCACGTACGCTGTGTTTTGTATCTTGGTAGTGGCGGCGAAGAAATTCGCATATTTAGGATCCTTGTCGAATTTCTTGGAATATTCGGCGGCCAGTTCGTTGTAGGCCTCCACAATCTTCTTGATGGCATCCTGGTTCGAAGCTCGAATAACTAAGTGTCTCGGGCTTTCATCAATGATTACATGTTCGGGGTCCATCATAAGGATGGCGTCTTTCTTAGCTGCAAGTAGAGCAGAGATGGCTTCAGCATGCGTAGCGTCGTTAGTGATGGTCCGCACGACTACAGTGAGAGGGGGGAGAGTCGTCGTCGTGTTCTTGTCATGGTAGACTGTTCGGTCGTCCTTCTTCGGAGTTTTCTCGGATTTCTGGGGCATGGAAATCCATGTTTTCGGTCTGGAGGGTGGCGGAACAGTAGTGCCCCTCGCAGTCACTTGTGCGAACGAGGGTTTCGACTGTTTAGATTGAGTCGCGGCAGGTGGAGTATGGGTGATCTGTTTCCGGTCACCAGGTTCACGTGGCGCGGCTGGAGGGTGAGGGTCAACTTTCGCCGGAAGGCTAATCGATGACTGGGGTGGTGGTGGAGGGACCACAATATTAGATGGTGGGTTCCTCTTTTGCGGTCTGGTGTCTTTCGATGGAATGGGAGGAGGGGTTGATTTTTCGTCAGGACGGGTCGATTTCTCGGCATCAACGTCAATAGGGTTGGTAGCGGTGCCCGTTGCCATCGTGTTGACTATCTGTACTTGGAACTTTCGAGGGAGGTGGGCAGTCGCATGCATTACCTTGTCATAGGAGTCCATGACAACTGATGTTTCGCGTATAGTGTAGGCGGGCTTGGGCGGAACGTTGGACTTCGTCGCTTTTTGATCGGGTAGCCATTGTGCCACCATCCGTTGTACGACTTGATGCGGTTCCGGTTTCCCGGAAATATCAATATCTTTGACCTTCTGTCCCTTCATCATAGCGGCCCATACTTGTGGTATCGAGGGTTGTAAAGGGTCTTTTCTCCAGGTATTCGCGTACCCGTATTTCGCGTAGAATTGGCGAGACCATTTTTTCCATTCGCGGGTCAAGGTCTTGCCGTCTTGCGCTCCCGCAAAGGACATGTAATCTCTTTGTATATAATCACATGCCCGGTCAGTTGATTGAATAGCTGCTTCGATTTGGACGACTCGGGTAGCGAGGTCTTCGGCTTCTCCCGAGTACATCCACGGCATGGTTCTATTGATGGACTTAAGCCAGTCCTGTTCTGTGGTCGCGTCTGTTGGAAGACTGGTAATCAGTTGTATCAACATGGCGACGAGATCTTTTCTCTGATCTGCGGTGAAGACCGAGATCTTCTCGAATTGTAACGGGTCCTTCAGACCCTTCGCGATCATATCATACCGGCCGAAGTCAGTGATGAACGCCACGTTCCTCAGTGCTTCGACCGACCATTCTGCCCAAGCGCTTGCATCACCTTCGTCAACGAATGCTGCTTGGGGGACATCCGGTATAGTGTCGGAGCCATAGGTTTTGGACTTGAAGCGTCCATTTTTTCCCCCGGCTCTCACATATTCGGATTTGGGGACAACCAGGACATCATCCCAACTTCTGATGAACACGTTCTCCCCCTTTGTGTAAGGGGTCGGGACATGTTTTTTCCCGTTGACCCCATTCCTAAGGGTTTCTGTTATGTTGGTGCCTTTGATAGCGACACCTCGGTTATCGTCTCTAGGGAAGACGTGCCAATTGTTATCCGGTACAACCGGAGATTGAGAAACCCCAAAGGAATATCTATTGCCTAACAAATCCACTTGGTCTGGCTGTTCCTTGACATAGCCTCCAGTCGGAGCCCCTTGAGGGACGACAGGACTTGAAAAGGGGACATTGATTTGGGGAAACACAGCTAGTTGGTTCCCAGGGGGGGTCGGACCTGTTGGAACAGGGGTGGGTGAGAGATATCTATGTGGAGACATAGAACGTTCCCTCTCCTTCCCTTTATCTCCCAAATTAGGGTACTCTGAAGAGGGGGTCCTGTATGTGATCTCCGGCGATTCGCCCCACGCTCCAATCGGACCTCCGGTGGTGTCATTCGTGACCGAGTTATCGTTAGTCATCAGAGGATTTAGATGGCCTTCAGCCTCCTCCGATTTAATAGTTCTGTCAAAATCAGGTTGCACAGGTTGGGGAGACATGTAAATATCGCCAACGGCATCGTCATCCTTCACTCCAACTCTGTGCACTGGGATGAATGGGTTGGCATCACCCGCCAAAATCCAATGGGGATTGGAGTCTGAACCTGCATTGGTAAGATAACGAAGGATGCACGATGGGACTCGGTAATCCCGCATCTCTTCCGGAAAAATTTGCAAACCACAGCAGGCGAGGAAATAACTCACCTGCATCTCCTCTAACGGAATGTCTACTGGTAAATAGATATAGACTTCCGTGTTGGGGTATGTGAGATGTCGATAGAGGAGCCACCCTCTTATATCATATCTTCGGGTGTAGGCGGCAGCCTTGAATTTGCATCCTAAGAAAGTTTCCAGGTCAATATCATCGCGGGTCCCCGAAAGGGGATCCCAGTGGACCAGGTGATCATTATTCGGGGGAGACCAGTTGGCTACCCGTTCGAAAATAGCTTCCTCTTGTGCGAGGAGCGTAGCCTTAAGATCACCAGCCTTAGTGGCATGGTGTTGTGTTGGGGTAATATCCCGCTCCCCTTCGGGGGCGGTGTCCATTTCTTTGGCCTTGGAGGCCTTGCTAGAGCTAGGTTTGCCCTGGCCGATAGCATATGTGGCTGCCTTCGCAGCTCCTTTCAGGGTTTGGACGAAAGACCTCGTGGTCTTCGTCGTAGATCGAACTGAGCGGATAGAAGAGGGAGGAGAGGGTTTGGGAGGGGGGGTAGGGGAGAATTGAGAAATAGGTGAGGCTGATCGCTCACCTTCAGAGCCCTCGACGGTGGGCTGCTCTTTACCGATCGCGGCGATCTTGCGATCGCCAGTCGGTATCATCTCGTCGTCACTAATACTCATTCTGTTCTCGCTTGGATGATGCTCGATAATGCTAGATCACTGTCTAAGGCGTTCTCTCACTGTCTTCCCAAATAGGAAGGTAGTGGTAAGAAGTCAAGAAGGATGTGAAACACGCGATGTTCATCTTACATATACTGTTCTAGCTCTCATAAATTACTAGGCACCATAGCGCGGAGTAAAAATTATTGCCCTTCACGGGAGCCATACGACCGCCCACAGCTCACCTGTAGGAGCTTACACGCATTCGTCCGGTATTAGATTGAATCATGCTTTTCCTCCCCATTTCATGTATATTTTAACACCTTTGATTGAGAAAATGTCAACCTAATCCTAGAGGCACAACGCCACCAAGTTAGGTCTAACAATCTTGAGTGCAATGGAAATTTAGACCTTGCATTCTCCAACGAGATCACCAAATTTAGTTGTCAATTGAAATTCATTTTGCAGGAGGATTAGTTTCAACTGAAACCGCTCAATGAAGAGTGGCTAACCATTTCCCAAGGCCATCCGATGCCCTTATGACAGGCTGAACACACGCTGTTTGAGCTGCAATAGGCATTGTCCGATCTGTTTTGATTAAAGGCAGTCAGTCATAATACTCCTAAGCCAATCAGAAAACGCAAGTTATCCCAAGCACACCTGTTGCACAACCATTGGACGAGACAAGAAATCCCATAGTGCACTATCCCTTCATTCTTCCAATTGGACATCTGCCTGAATTAGCTTCAAGCCGTGATGGCACACTCATCGATTGAAAGCGGAGAAACATCAGAACCTGAGTTTTAGGCACAGCCTTTGTATATAGGTGGATGCGTACATAGAGTTGAGCTTGAAATTCCACCACGTGCATGGCAGTGGTCGTCTCCCCTGTCCTCGAGGCATATACCCTTTCACAGGCAAATTGGAAAAGACTGAGATTCAGGCACTAGCAAGGAGTGAATCGCCGAATCCAGTGCGCCACAACTATATGGCTAAGTCATTCGTTTGTGCTGTACAAACCACTCCTGCGATATGATCCGACATCCTATTGGTTGGTCAGGTATAGCCATAATGAAATATCGCGTGCACTTATGTACTTCGAGGCACGCGAGATCAAAAACCGGGGCATGGGAGAGGATGCCCAGAGCATTGCATAATGCGCAGTGCTTTTTGGGAAAGGAATGCCTTCGCTGGGAACGAAAAATCCCTGCCACGAAGTGTCCAGGTGAAAACCCAAATCATAACTGACAAGTTCTATTCGATCTGACGGTACAACGATACTCACCCGGCACCAGCCTGGGCGCATGTCAAGATCCAGAGAGAATCGAGCACAAAGGCTGTGGCCGTGGGGGCAGGATCTGACACAGATTTCCTCGGGACTTTGGACTTGCTGCATCATTTTGCGTCCTCGTGTGCGAGATTCCGTTATCATTAAATGATACTGTCAACGTCAAAATGCGTTCCTCAAGCAAATTGTATGCGGCCGATTCGGACATTATGCCCGCCAATATGTGTGCCCACGTTACGGATTGCATCGTGCGTGGTAGTTTTTCATTAAGCCTTGTCTGTGATTGGTGGATGATAATCTGGGGAAATGGACAACGTGTTAGACACGCATTCGATAATTTGAAGGGACGAACGAGCCTTGATGATCTTGGTAAAGCCTACCAGACCGCGGCTTTGAGGATACATTTTATACGATATCAACACCAGGCAGGTATCAATCACCATAATGAGGCACAGAAAAAGCGACAAACACAGAAATGGCACACGTTCATTAGATCGAGCACATATTACAATTTGATGTATGATAAATCCACTCATCCATTAAATAAAAAATACCCAAGTCCGATCCCCCTCGAGTTCATTCCAGGTGATCCAACAAATCGTCCAGATCTTCCTCTTCCTGCACCTTGGCTCGATTTTTTGCCGCACGGGGTCTTAATGTTCGAGCGGGTGTTACAGTCGATGATGCTGCGGCAGTATTAGTTCGACCCGCAGTCACATTCTTCTCCTTTCGAGTCCTTTTTGCAGGTGGTCCACTAGGTTGGTCATCACCATCATCTGTCAAATGTTCTTCATCAACTTTATCTTCAGCCTCACTACTTTCATCCTTTCTTCTTCGCTTCCGTCTTGCATTATTGGCCGCTGATGATTTCTTGTTGTCCACTGGCGTACCACGTTTGCTCCCATTCTTTGAATTAACGGCACTCGATCGACCATTTGTCTTCGGGATTGATCGTCTCCTCCTCGTGCCTACACCCGTATCTAATGACCCGGGGGTCATTGGTGAAGATGAGGTGCCAACTTTATCAACCACCATATCAGCCAATTCCTCGACATCACCCTCTTTTTGCTCCTCTAGGCGCCTTCTTTCTTCGGCTTCGGCAATCTCCTGCATCGTCTTGGGTGCAGGTCGAGCATTGACTGCCGGTTCCGACGGGAGCACGCCACCACCGCTACCTAGATGATTGTCCTCTTCTTTCAGGTCTAATGGGTCCAAGTCGTAGGTTATGTCAAACCTTGGCCTTTTTTCCAAGTCCCCGCCATCACCCTCCCCTGGATTGAGTCCGGAGGTCGGTGCGTTAGGAGCCTTTGGTAGCGTCCTTGGATCCGATAGGCCCTCCGTGTCGTATAAGTACTGTTTAGGTAAATGGAACGCCTGAACGACGTCGCCAGCTTCCACAAGGAAACCACCACCCTCTCTCGTACTTGCGTCTAGGGTGTGACTTGATTCCGCCTAATGAATATATAAACAATAGGTTAGCAACCGCTCCTCCATCCCTTACTTTACACAAAGGAAATTAATCTTACGTCTTGTACGGCATCGCCCCCATCCAGGGTATCGATTTGAATATCAGAACCCTTCGGCGGAGGCTGCTTTGGGTGTAATTGTGACTGTAATTGTGGTTCTGTTGCTATTTGTTGCTTCTCTTGTTCTTCTCCTTTTCCCTTTGGCTTCGCGTACTGCTCTTGTAATCGCTTTCGTACACGAAGGCCTTGTATCAGACGTGTCCATTGTTTCAGGATGCGATCTTCGCGCTTGATCCGGGCTTTTTCTTCTGCATCCTGTTCCGCTGCCCAATATGCCTGTGATGCCGCCAGGGATAAGAAAGAGAAGCCAGAAATGATGCACGTCAATATATAATTGTTTCTGGAAGGTAGAAATCGCCTGAAGGGATGGGAAGCTTACCTCTAAGAGTAGGGATTCGTTTTCACGTGCGACTACCACACCCTCGATGACAGGGAGTGCACGACGTTTTCTGAATTCGAAACCAACCTGAAGCACAACAGCAGTTAGGGCATATTCTCTCTTTCACTGTCAGAGGATAGAATTCCGAGATGCTTACCACAGCTTCAGCATGATCTATTCCAAGTTTACGGGCTATTTTGGCGATGCCTTTATCTATAGTTTATTGGTTAGATAACACATGATTGAGAACAGTAAGCTTCCGACTTACAAGGAAGATGAACAGCTCCTTCCGGAAGCATGGAAGGAACGTATAAGTCGATGTTACCGAAGTTATTCTTCGGCACAATTCCCTGTGATCCCAACGATAATTAGCTCAACTCCAAGGATCGAGTGAGGAGGGGCTTACATCAATGACGGGATCCGGTACATACGGCTCCGTCTGACTCCTCGCGTACAGTCCTTGCATAATCTCATCTCCTCCACCAGACGTCGATGACTCTCCCTCCCCTTTCCTAGCTTCCCTCATCTCGTCTTTCAAAACCTCCAATTCCCTCATCTTGTTAACCGTGCCCGCTTTCACTTTGACCATCTTCAGTGGCTGAGAACCTTGACTGACGACTCGACCTTCCGATCTCATCCAGTTTTCCGCGGTTTTGAGCGAGACGACGGACGAGCGTGGGTAGACTGGTTCGCCTCTGAATTTGCCCAGTTCGGGTGTTCCGGGTGGAGGAGGGTGGATGGTCTCGTTTTGTTTGAGATGGCGAGTGAGAACATATCTGTAGTATGAAATGAGATGGATGAGTCAAGAAAGTGTATATATGCGTACAGGGGATGATCTTTGAAGCCAGCGATAGTAGTTGGCATCCCTTCCATCAGTTGTGCGGTTTCCAATTCTTCGTCTTCGACGTCATCTCGGTGCTACATTCAAAAAGTCACTAACTCCGTCCACACGAGCGCATATATCGAGCTCCCTTACCAAGCGGAATGGACGGGTTATACTCTGAACCACATGTTCCCACCATATTGTCCTTCCTTTCCCTCCTGCACCAGTTCCAATATTCCCACCCTGCATCTTCGAAATCTTGGCGCTAAACTCCTTGGCGTACCTCCTTGTCACGTCTCTCCCATATCCATCCTCCTCTAGCGCGATGACATAGACCATCCTATTCTCCTGCGAGACCGATCTCGGCACTGCAGTGTTTAGTGATGGCCTCTTTGGAGCGTAGGGGTGGGGATAACGAATTGACCCAAGAACCTGATGCTGTGGTGCGGTGATGCTAGTAGGTGAAGGATCGAACACCTTTCGACGGTTTACGATTCCCCGTATTGGGTCGACGGGTAACCATCGAGCATCTGGGCGCGAGAATGCCTCTGTCCAAAACACAGGAGGGGTAACTTGTGGGCTCAGATCTGTACAGCCTTCAGTACACATGCTAGAAACCTATGACATTCGAACCTACAGCTAGTAGCCGACCCTATGGATCGAGGAGTGGATGTACCAGAAGCCGCTGGAGATGCTGAAGCAGTGGCGGGTGCCCTAGCCATCTTACTAGACTTTCGCAGTTTGATGACTGGTTTGGCCTTTTCTTTGCCTTTAGCCTTTTCGCTCTTCAACGGCGACGACGACGACGACGACGCCATTGGAGTAGAATTTCGATCATCAGCGCGAATGGAGGCTTTGCCTTTGCCTTTACCCTTGCCCTTCCCTTTCTTGTCCAGTTCTGACGTAGAATCGTGAGGTGAGGATGGGACGATTGAGATTTCCTCCATGTCATCCTCATCTTCCTCGGAGGCATTTGGGGCATCTTCCGCTTTTGTCTTGCCTTTTGCTGCGTCATTACTCTTGCACTTCTTCGTCTTTCTTGAATAAGTGGGTTTGGGTTTACCAATACTCGATTGCCATGGAACACTTTGGAGACTGACGACGAGTCGAGCGGGTATTCCGAGCGCTCTACACAGCGCTGTGAACAACTGGGCACTTGTATCCCTCGAACCACTCGCATTGAGCGCGTGTTTCATCAAACTCTTCGGACTTCGTATTCTCTCGCCGTCATCATCCAACAAGTCTTGTAGTGCCTCTTCATCCAATGGCACGAACACTGGCGGATCCTTCTCCTTCCCTTTCCCTTTAATATCTTCCTTTTCCTTTTCCTTATTGTCTACTATCGCATCTTGAGGAACATATCCACCCTCCACCAACTTCCTCTGCACATCGTCGAACGTCCTATTTCGAATATGACCACCATCCGTGACTTCGAAATACGTGCCACACCACCAGTCGACGAGCTTTTTCATTGCATTCTCAAACATTCGACCGCGTTGATTTTGGTCTGGTATTAGCGACTTGTGTATCTTGCTAAACTCGTTTTGGAGCGCAAGAGGCGTTAGGGAGATTAAGCGCGCCTGGTGTGAATGAAGAGACATTGTTTAATCACAGGTTGTTCAAAGGAGCATGTATTGAGGAACGTATATGCATAAATCATACGGCAGAAGAGAGAGCGATGGGAGAAAGAGCGGGACAAGGAATGGTTGGACACCTACATGCAACAAGGGATCATTAATCCACTTGTTCCGCACCCATGCGTTCCCCAACAACGCAATCGTATGAACCTTATGACAGTCAATCCGTAGCATTCGTTCAGCATACGAGATCCCCTTCTTCCTATTAACGAGGCGGAGGTCAGTCACGACGTGCACCCCTCAGCTGGAGAGGACGCAACACGAACGTAGGAGCTCCCTCTTTCTCTTTCGAACCCGAGGGACGAGTGTCGAGTGTGATTTCTATATGTCGCTCAGGGACTTCGACCTCCTCCCAGTCCATCTCATCGTCCGAGTCAAGGTCCTGCTCGACCGGATTGAAGTTGACAATGTCCATATCCATGTCCCTATCCATATCCATATCCACCACGTTTCCTTGTCTTCGCTGCCTTGTCTAGTGAAGGGGGGAGACAAGAAGATGAGAAAAAGGAACTGAGAGGAGGCGGTTGCGGTTGAAAAGCAGCGGAGCTGCGACTCGGCGTGAGTCGATTCTGAATGGCTGACGGAGCCTTCGAGGACACGATCGTCACATTATTGTGTGACTGAGTCACGCGTTTTGGCGGTGCCGAATTGACGCGTCTGTGTTCCCGCGTTCACCCTAATTAAGCACTTCGCGCGTTCTCGTTTTATTCCATCACCGTCGAGTACCACGCCCACGCATGGTGTCGCCGAGGTGCAAAGGGGTTCCTAAGATGGAGCTTTGATAGGTCCCTATGCCTGGTTCCTCTGCGTCGACCGCTGTCAAGGTACCCTGGGTCCCGTACTGAGCGCCGAGGCAAACCAAGCCCGCACAGGACACCAAACCGCTCCCCGAGATTACCCATCCCAAATCTTATCTCTGCCCTTCACGGGGACCACGACCGCTATCAATCTCTCAAGATTCGGACTCAATACCAGTCTCCAGCCACGCTTCTTTCGAACTCTTCTTCTCTACCTTATATATCGACGCACACACAGACGTATCCCCATCCAGACACACAGGCATCAGTCCCGGGCCCCCGTACAGAGCCGCCAACAGCAGGTCGCAATTCCAGTCAACAACATTTATCAAAACACGGGAACGTGGCTCGTGATCCCCGAGGCCCCGAGTCCGAGTCGTGCATGTGCCACGCTATCTACGCGAATCGATATTACTGGCCATGGCATGATGGCATGACGGCGCCGGCAGAGGCAGTGGGTTCAGGCAGATCCCCGAAATCTCCAAGCTTAAGCACAACTGCAGCCGAGATCCTGCACCACCCTCAGAGGGTAAGGAGAAATCTCGCTTGTGCTTACCTACATTGACAGACATGGACAATCGGAATGGAAGGACGGGCTTTTTGGGATTCCCATACTTGGTGCATCTTTGCTGAGTTCGAGAATTCAGAATTTGGAAGGCGGGAATGGGTTTGGGGGTCTTGGTGGTAATTACTCCAGTAACACGGATACAAGCGTTTATAAACTCTCACCCAAAGGCTAACGACCATTGCTATACAAGACATGCACGAATTAGAAATACACACGGGCCCAGCACCCCTCTTTTCTAAGCTTTAGCACCAATCCTGCACGAAACGATCTTGTCCTTTCCATGATCAAGTCCAGATCCCAGGACCGCACCCACAGTCTCTATCCCAATCCCATACTTCACGACCAGAACCAAAATCAACACCAACAGCAGCAACACCAGTCTTACAACAACCGCACAATCAGACTGGCCGTGGCTCCTGGTAAGATCAACCAATCCAGCCACCCGAGCACGAGCTCTAGCCAAGGAAACGGTAACCACAGACGGGGGTCCTTTAGCCCCTGCTTCATCGATGGCGGCTATTTCTTCCTCTGTGAGTGGTTCAATGTCTGCTGCAGCGAGATATTGCTCGAGGCGTTCTTTCTTTGAGCTTGTCCTGTATCAGCAGATGTTAGCAGGGTCTTGGGGCAGATAGATAAAATAAGATGCGTACGTGACAATCACGACTCCTTTAGCCCTCACCCAGGCCAAGATGATTTGACCCGGAGCAACGCCTCGACGGTCGGCAGCTGCTTGTACGGGCACGTCAACTGGTCCCCCTGGATATTGTGTGATGGGTCTGTATCATGCCATAACCATGGATACATACATGAACGTGAATACGTGCGTAAGGAATGGGGAAAGACACGTACGTTAGGCTGCTATAAGCCTCGGTTACGATTCCGTGGCGCTTTGAGTACTCGAGTAGCTCTTTATTCTCAGCGTAGTTGTACGGGTGGAATCGAATCTATGTGACATCGAATTTGCATCGAGTATATGCGTCACATGACGGGATGGAATCGCGAATTGTGAATGCTCACCTGGTTAACAGCAGGTTTGACATATGCCGTCTTGAGCAGTTGTTGAAGAAGTGGGAGGGTGAAATTGCTGACACCGATGCTCCTGTTCAAGTTGATGTTCATGTGGATATGTCGTAGCAAAGTGAACAACGTACTTGGAAAGGCCATCTTCCTTAATCTTCTCGAATTCCCTCCATGCAGAGGCTAAATCTCCAGTAATAAAACTGGGGTGATGGATGAGATACAAGTCGAGATGCTTGAGGCCAAGCTACAACGACATACGTGAGGGTCTTGGATGCAAGTAGCTAAAAGAGATACATACCCTTGACAAACTCTCCCTGATCCTCTGTTGAATGTTCCCACCACCGTATTTCGAAGTGACGTAGAGCTCAGAGCGGGAAAGTCCGCTTTCTCTAATTGCAACTCCAACGCTTTCTTCGTTATGATATACTACCGAAAAACAGATACCATGAGCAAATGTAGGAGGAAGATCAGGAGAGAGGGGGCACCTTGAGCTGTATCGATATGAGAAAACCCAGTTTCCAGCGCCTGTTCTACGGATGCCGTTGCGTTGTGGTCTTTCATAACGGATCCAGTTCCAAATGCAATGACAGGAATCTAGAGATAAGCCCCCAACGCACCGCACCATGTTACACCCCCAATCCAACCTTGAAATTGAATACGAAGGGTTGCATCAACTTCAACAGAGCGCCCACCTCGTGGCCATCGTTTAGGGGAATGGTACCAAACGGCATGTTGATTAACGCTGACGACCCGGCGTTGAGCGTGTAACAATGGGTGAAGGGCTGAGGCTGGGATTTATAGGCCGGGAGAGCAGGAATGATTCTGGTTGTAGATGGAAGTTTAAAAGAAAGAGCCTGAGATCAGGTTGCGCCATGCACGGTGTCGGATTGCGACCATGGTAATCTGGCGACGTGGAGGTTTGATTCACGTGTGAAATTGCGCACTTTCTTATCTCGGGGCCCCGAGATAACGTACAAATGTCCGTTGGTGTGCTGGATGAAGGCGAGGACGCTGTGGAAGGCTGCGGCGCGATGACGATGGGTGCTCGGGGCCATCGCTTGTTTGGCGCCGCGGTAAGCGCTTGCCGCCTGGCCCGGGATTGAGCAAAGGCCATGTCCTTTTTCACTCGACCAAACTATGACCAGTCACCCGCGATGCATCCTACGAGCGTATTGAAGCACCCACAGGGTACTTGGCGAGTCCAGGTTGGAGTGTAGGGCGTATCGGACATAGGGCATAAGCGTGTCAGCCGGGATGGCAGTGATCGCCTTTCCCGTTACGAAAAGCTGCTTCCGCTCACCGAGCCTTATTTCCTTTGTTCACATTCTACTTATATATCACCCTCGGTCGCTCCTACTCCCAGACACCACCCTCTCCGTTTTCCTCTGCTCTCGTTCTCCACCTTGTTGCCAGTGGGGTATCCAGTATTGCTGTTACCCCACAAAGCTATTAAACCCCACCGCCACAGCTCCAAGTCGACTTAAGCTTTGACTTCCGCAGACGCTTGAGAGTATAAAGGAGAGGCGGGCTTATGAACGTATCTACATCCCAGCACACCAGAGCCGAGTCTATCGATAGCCCTGCGACCCCGTTCTCAACCGAAGACACAAGATTCAAGAAGCGTACGCGGTACAGCAGCAACACCGGCAGCCACAGTCAAGTCGAAGGCATTGCAAGACACGGGAAGATGGGGAGCTCTACTGCGTATGATGGAGAAACTGGCGTTATGGATGTGGAGGCCTTGAATGTGAAACGGGATGAGGAGTATTACTTTGACGACGGGAGTTGTATCTTATTGGTTCAAGATACGTTGTTCAATGTAAGCGCCATTCGCAGTCCTTTCGTCCTCACACTGAGCCGAAAGCACAGGTCCACCGGTCTATACTAAGCAGAGACGGCTCAAGTTTCGGTACAATGTTCAGTCTACCTCAAGGCTCCACCGAGGCAGAAGGCAAATCAGACCGCAACCCGGTCATCCTGCACGGTGATACCGTATCCGAATTCAAGCACTTCCTATGGGCACTCTACGCTCTGTACGTCGCTTCCCTTGCTCTTTGTCCGCGTCTGCGTCCGCCACACGGACCAACATCCATCATGCATCAATCACGGGCGTTGACGCCCCTATGTCCCCCTATCTGCTATGCCCTACACGCTCGTTTTCATTTACGCACTATGCACGCACGCTGGGACACATGCTAATCCTTATTACGTCTATCTACCTACCCACAACAGACCTCCAGAACTTTCATCACTCACATCACCGACATCTGATTCCCTAGTTCAGCTAATGGACATTGCGCGCATCTCCTACAAGTATTCATTCAAGTCGCTCGAAACTTGGTCTCTCGATGCTATTCAGGAATACGTAAACCGAAAGCCTTCCCCGTTACTGAGTGCATTACCTGCATCCCATCCGTATGCCTTTGATGCATCTGCTGGTGGAGGGTTCAATGCTGCTGCTAGTCCCAATAACGTTGGTGGTGCTACGACCGGCACCGGCACTAGCCCCAACACTGGCACTGCGTCTACATCCACGAACAATACCGCAAGCAACTCCACAAGCCCAACACCCGGAATCCAGAACACAGCTCAACTAACCCAGCTAATCCACCTCGCCCAGCTCTGCAACCACGAAAAACTCCTCAACACACTGATATCGCTTCTCCGCCAGCTCATGTCCTCGTCCGTGCAGTATGCGTACCTAGCAATGACGATTGCGGACGAGCTGAATTTGAGGAGTTTGAGAGGCGCGGCGTATTTGGAGGTCATGCAGAAGGCGATGGTGGTTAAGAAGAGTAGGGCCGTGATGAAGGTTTTGCATGGAAGCGGAGGTGGAACAGCGGGTGCAAGTGCTAGCACAAATAATGGAACGAATGACGCCAACAACTCGTCTTTATCTGCCGCTGCCACGTCTGGCATCCCTACACTGGGACCAGTAAACATCCCTCCACTACTTCCTATGCCTCCCGCTCTCCAACCCCAAGATCACGACACCGACACCACCCCCGCCGCCTCAATCTCCTCTTCTTCCACACCCTCCTCTCCCCCGCTCTCCATAACCCCCTCCCAACAGCTCCGCCTCCTAATCGGGTACTACCGCCTCACCTCCATCTGGGAGCAGCTCCGCAACCACCCGCCCAACTTTACGCACGCGCCCTCCTGCGGCGCGACATGGCACCAACACGGGTGCACGCAGTCCTGGCTCGAGTTTTGGAAGGAGAAGACGCGGAGCGACGTGATCCTGAACGGGTTCGGGCTGGCGGACGTGTTGGGCCGGTTGAGGCAGATCCAGAAGGACTATGATCGGTGGGGGAGCGCGACGTACATGCATCATGATTGTAGGATGGCGGCGAGGAAGAGTATACAGGAGTGTATTAAGAGGGTGGAGGACAGTTTGCCGGATTGTTTTGATGAGGGGGAGGAGGAGTGAGGGGCTGGATCTGTTGCGTGGGAGGGGGAGGGGTTGTGGAGTGGCTTTGGGTGAATTCATAAAGTGCTATTAGACAATGTACAGTAATACAATTTCCACATGCATATACGTACGCGTAGCAACGACGCAATGAGGCGACGTTCACACTATCCGATCTGTTGTCGTTTCATCCATCATGACACTTCCACTGAGCCCAAATTTTATTTTCTTTTGCAGTATCATAAAAGCGCTACAGTTCATCGAGCGTTTCAGGGCTCATTGGTGTAAGCGTATCTCCAGATGTGTTTATCTCATAAGAGTGCTAGTATCTTCGATACCTCCTCTTTCAGCTGTGCTTTTGAACGCGACTACACTGCGAACGGCGCGGCCAGAGTGTTCATGGCTGTGACTCTGGTCGTATAACGAGGGCCAGACACCCTTCTCCCACTATCTGCTTTCTCTACTCTTCCAATCATGTGGCTTATTCGGATATCTATGCTAGCCACCTATGCTTAAACAACATGGATACCCTCTCTGGAATCCAAATCCAGATCCCCTTGTGAACAAGGGTGTCCTTATTGGCGATGTTGGTTATTGCAATCGATTTGGCATCTTTAGTTCCAGATTCAACATTAAAGCCCCTCCTAATCACTCGGTCAACTCTTTTGGCGTGCCAAGGGATTTCTGTCGAGTACACCTTTCTACCAGTGACATTCGCGTTACACCAGAATTTTATGGCCTAGGATTCCTAATATCCAGTAGGGCCACCCGCTTATCTGGAGTTGGGTAAGCACCTTCGAGTTAAAGATACCTCATCTCGTTGACATTAATAACGAAGCGAACAGCTTGGTTTCAGAAGGCGCTTCTCTGTACCCCCCAAGAGGGGCTTCGCGTCTGGATGCTCCTAAAGAATTATTTCTGAACTCGATAATGGAAGGAGCAGCGAATTGGTATCATCACACTCGTAATGAGCAGCAGAGAACGAAGCCCCTAATGGTTCGCTTTACCTGGTCACTGGCGTAGACAAGACTTGCAAATTCGGGGTCGGGGCGTCCCATAGTTGCTCAAAGCTTACCGTGAAGAACTTGCTGGCCCACTTCCAACGCCACCGTTGTTTTCCGATGCCCAGGCTCAGCGGGGGATGTGATCAGAGTGGAAAACTAGGAAAGGACGACCCGATATTCTCTGTCGATGCACCAACGGGACAAAATTGCACCTCTTCACGCGTGGATACCACATTTGGTTTTACAGGACAGATCATCCTCGTACGCGACTCCGCAGAGTGACGGAATATTTATCACACAGGATACGTTGTTGTGTGGATCGAGATGAGGCGAAGCGCAGAATGCGGCATCGCTCGGTGTGAGCTCCTGTTATCCTAAGTTTTTGGACTGCTTAATGAAGCGCTCAGACCGGAGTATGTGGAATGCTACCCTGCGTTTTGGCTTCAGGAATGCGTCTTGGACGAGGTTCGCTTCAAATTCGATGCATCAAACCAAACTTCTCGAAAGCTCATTGAGTAGTAGGTCCCGAATGCCAATATCATAATGATTCACGACGACGATTGGCACGCTATTTTCCATAAGGTTGTGAATATGTTGATCGTTAAGTTATTGCCCTTTACTGATAAAGGTATTCTCAGGGCCAACTCACCTTCCTGAGTCGCTTGTTATTGGAATGGCGTTTTTCGCGTTTATTCAAAATCGAAGTTGAGATCAGGAATGGTATGATTTTTTCTCGTGTTTGGTTGCATGGCTAACGTTCAGGAAAGTTGATGGTGAGCTGTACTGTTGTGCTTATCTTGTGAGGAAAGAGACGAAGAGATGTGGTACCACTATAAAGGTGGCGTTGGATAGTCAGGGAGAAGCTCATTGAAGATGGTGCCCAGGTGATTCTGTAATTTTAGTCTATACGTTGCTGAATTAAAGCGCGTAGCTATGTGCAGTCGAGAACCCACACAGAGACGAATTCTATCTGCAACGGGTGGTGGTGCCCACATATGACATATAGACAATGCGGGTTCTACCGTTATTGAGAAGGGGAACATGGCTACATGCAAGTTCCTTCCTCCACAGTATACTTATATACAAACAATTTACCCAAACATGTCGGTTGCAAATTTACTAAGAACACCCCTTGTCCTATAATGGCACAGACCGAGAGATTCAGGCAATAGGCGCTATCTCGTATCTCTTCAATCTTCCTCGGACTCGGAGGCCTCTGAGCAATCCTGGACGTCACTCGACGATGAGTCGTCGTTAATAAGATAAACAGTTGGTCCTTGAGGCCTCCACGGATCCCTAACTGCTTCCAATTGCTTTTCCTGGATGCTTTTCTTGTCCGTCGCAAGCCACGAAAACTGCACCTCTGCCTCTCGAGCCGTCAAATCGGCCAGTTCGCAAAGGACAACATAGCAGCGCAGCCAATGTGTGAAGAGGTCCAACGAAAATGAAACCCCTGTATACCTCACGACTTCGAGTTGTGCTCGCGTAAAGCCGAAGCGTAATTGTAGAGAATGTCGGGACGTACGACTTTGTCAACCGGGACCAGATTCCCATCTTGGTACTCCTGTCTTTTCTCCCAGCGCGAGACATAGATTCTGAACGACTCCCTTATCAAGACTGCACCATACAAGTCCTGGTCGTCGAGCCCAAGCGCACGTCGTTGGTTTTGGGCAACACACATGCCCAGCGCGATTCGACGAACAGCGAAATGGGCGTCCTGTGAATATGCCCCTGACTCGAAGACGAACGTAACAATATCAAAGCAAGGGTTCACATCCGTCCCAACCATGAAGACATATTCATTACTGTGCATCTCGACATCGCGCCACTCGTTTGGTAACTGCATCTGCGCGATACCGCCAATCTCGAAGGTACTGGGCTCTGGTGCGTGTGGTAGGACCAATATTCGTCTTGTTCTAATAGACGAGATAACAAGTTGCGCTTCTGTATGTGAAGGCAAACTTACCGATATCGGTGCTCTCCGTGCCCCCGAAACTGAAACGCCTCTCGAATCAACATATCTACCCCCGCACAAACATCGGGGTCGTGGTCACAGTCCCGATCGTCGCTCAAGGCAAACGAAATATGCGATCGCCAGAAATTTAATAATATATCCCATCGATATTTCAGTTCGTACTTGTCTTCGTCTTCCAATTCGTTATCCTTCAACGCCGCAAGCAATTTTCCAGATCCCCACGACAAGTGGTACCTATCCTAGAGAGGGAATTGTCAGCACGGCGACACGTATATAGAGATTGAGACCAACATGTTCGTCATGGACGCGAGATACGCGGTCAAGAAACTGCAGAGAGGTCGACAGGTGAAGCACACTAGCATGAGGTCACGGGAACTTCCGCATCTCTTGATCCTCCTTTATGAACCTCGGATATCTAACCTCCTTCACAATCTCGTCCAGTGCCGCGGTAGAATCGATTCTAAGGGAATCTACGACACCGTTGTCCTGGCTGTGGGACACCATTTCTCAGTCCTTAGGGTGCCGTTAGCCTCGTCTGGTGTTATGACAGGTGGACTTGCGAGTCGGAATCAGAAGAAGGACTAAGAGTAGGATGATGATGAGTGATATGCAGCGTTTAATTCTGCGTGTTAAAATGCATGGCGCACTTGGAATGAAGGCAAGGACCTACATTTCTGACGCTGACTGTTTCTCCTTAGGACTGAGATGTTAAACACCAACAATCATCAGCATATACTCGCGGTGGTCGGGGAAAGGTCACAAATTGCATTTTCATGGTGCCGCTGAGAGGTAAGGAAGAGCTGAAAGCATAGTTTCAGATTGTACTGATGCAAGCCCCTATAACGGCAACCCACAGACATCCAATAGCATGCGTTAGCAAAATATTATAAACGATTTCAGGAGACCTACAGTACAATACTTGCATATTCTACAAACTTAAACTAACAGATTCCACACACGAACGCCTTCCTCATCGCGTCCCATTACATCCAGCAATTTCGGGCGTCCCGCACCGTTACGCATGCTAAACAATGCGGAAGATCCAGCAAATGTTTTTCCTGCAGAAAAAAAGCTTGTTATTCCTTGTGTCGTGATAAAAAGGGGGATGTCCACACCATTCTCATGGCCTGTCCGATTACAAACGACAACAATAGTTTCGGGAACCCCGTCCCCGTCTGTGTCTCCATTGTCTTCGTCCTCTTCAACACCCTCGTCGCTTCTCATCTCCATCTCCTTATTAACCCATAAGGGTCTCAACCTCGCTCCCCAATAATTCAACGTCTGCCAATCGTGTTTCTCCTCCTTTTCCTCACCCGAGTCCAGCCACGCGTTCAACATCACCAGTAAATTCGTCTTGTGTTTAACACAATCATCGGCAATTTCGTATGGCCCCTCTAATGTCCATGTTGCTTCTGGCCTGGGATTGAGGTCCATGCATATCCCGAGAGTTAGATTGCGAAGGGGCGAAGAGAGAGTCAAGTTTAGAAAACCAGTTCCTGTCAGGGAGTTGGTAAGCACAAGGAACGTAAGATGATATTAAAACAGACAGACCTGGTTTAGCCCAACTTTTATCCGTTATGAACAAGTTAGTCTTTCGGTATCCTTCTACCCATTCTCCCTCCGGGTCGTACAAACAGGCGCTGTTTGCTCCCACTGTTGCACCACCAGCACCAACAGCAACAGGGTGACGATAACGGGAACGTAGACGCGGATGCGAGTCACAGATCCCAACGCCAACACCAGCACGAGGAAATCGAAAACCGCGACGACGACGACCAGAAATAAAGCCAGAGTCAGTTTTCTTATCCCAAACTTGTCGCAGAACGCTACCGTATCTCACTCCCCCATCGTCTTCTCCCACCCGAGACGGCGGCGGACTAGCACCACCTTCCTGTTCGGTCGAGTCCAACACCTCTGGATATCCAGCGACGACCCAACACCCCAGCTCCTTGGCGAGTTCCGAGCAAAACACCGACGTCGGGCCTATCTTTGGTTTCTCGAGGTACGGCCTGATAGCGGTGGCGTTCTCAAAGACGTATCCCGTGAACGCCATCTCCGGGAAACAGAGGAGGTCGATGCTGCGTGGTTGAAGCCTGTCGTCGCAATCGTCATCACCAACTCCAGTTCCACCCCGACCCATCGAGGAGCGATAACCAACGACACATACTTTTGGCATAGCTCCCTGGCCGTGGCGATATTAGCCTGCACCTGTCCAATCTTCACCACGCTTTTCAACCAAACTGTCCACGTTCTCCCAACGAGCCACAGATGCGAGAAACGACCTGCTGACCTTTGGATTAAACTGAACAACCGCAATCCTCAGTGGTATCGTCTTTGGTATCGGAATGGACCCCATTTCCAAAAGGAGTTCGGCGTGTCCTCCAAGGTCCGTTGTCGGGGTGTCTAGCCCAAGTGGTCCAAGTCAGACGTTCGCTGAGCGGCCAATACAAGCAAAAGAAGTGGTCGTGCTGCGATTCAGTCCAGGTAGATTAAAGGGTTTACAGCCCAGCCGGCGCGCGCCGCTGCCAGATCAGGATGTCAGGCGACCCAAATCGCTATTTGCCTCTATGTACCTACACATGTAGGTCACAAATACCTCCAAACACACCTGAACCGAACCTGCAAAGACCCGGACGAGGCCTTGAATTATATGTAAGGTAGGATAGGACAAGTGCAAGGTGCTAATAGAAAACACAACATGAGATTGCGAGCACTGTCCTGCGTACATATGGCATTCTTGTTCGGTCACTGCCCCCCAAAAGAGGTGGTGGTGGTGTAGGAAAAGAACAAGTAAAACAAAAACAAAGAAAACTGGAGGGTGGTGAGACACGTATCTGTAAATGTAGGTAGGAGCTATATCGCTGTAAGGTGTAAAGTGTAAGATGTATGAGAATTGTATCTGAGTGTAAATGGGATCGTGGATGTGTTGGATGAATGGATGGATGAATTGTAAGAAGTGAAGATGGCAAAAAAGATGATAACAGGCGGATGAGTGTGTGAAGAAAGACAACAGAAGTGTGAGAAAGAGGATACAAATCCGGGAGGATAGACGGACAGAGGAGGAGAAAGAAAAAAGAAAAGGCACAGATCAGTATAGATCGAGCATACAAGGACGCGTGGTGGTGATGGTGGCGGAATACGAAAAGAGATCAAAACAAAAGTGGAAGTGAGATGAGTGCGTGTGTATGTATATGGAGTGGGATCGGATGAGCGAAGCTGTGTGTGGTGAGCGTGGTGCGGTCAGCTGGGACGGAGATGTCGGGTGTCGAGGCGTCAGGTGAGGCACTCCAGCCTTGGTCGGAGATGGCGATCATGAGAGATTGATAGGGAGAAGGGGAGAAAGATGGTTCGATATGATGGGGTTCAGCGCGTGAGTAAGGGATGAGTGTTGTGTGTGAAGTCGTTCAAGGTTCTGCGTGTTTAGTAGCTTCAGGTGTTGATTGGTGGTGTGCGGTGATCGTGAGGTATTTCATTGGACTGGGACATGTCCAGTGAGTCGCAGGAGCGGTTTGCGTTGGGTGATGTCGGTTGGTGGCAAAGGCCAAAATGTCGTATTATGTCGGCTTATAATAAACGGTAGTAAGATACTACAAAGAAAAAGTGCGGGGAGACGATCAGCACACACGGCAAACGAAAAAGACACGAAACACCCACCTTCTTCCTATACCTAGTCGTAGTAGCAACAGCCAAAACCCCATTCCTAATCGCACTGGTGCTCAAATGATGCAACACCACATGCGACGGAACAGGCAACACCGACGCGTCGTCCGTCAACGCGGGTGACTCTATATCATTCAGCTTTGATATCATCTCCCTCTCCTTTTCTCCCGTCCCTGTCCCATTCCCTGTCGGTGTCCCACTCGTCCCCGCACCGGGCCCACTGCCCGGCGTCCCATTCAACGTCCCCTCCTCAACAATAGTCGGCTGCACAACCACAACATTCGACAGATCCATCTCCTCTCCATCCCCAAACTCAGACGGCGGCGGAGCAGGCGGCGGCTGATACGCAAACGACTCCGGTATCCCCCCGAGCGCATCCCTCTCCTTCTCCCCTCCCGCCCCCGGCGTCCCGCGCTGTTCTCTATGTCTATCTTTTCGGCCGCTCCTGCTCCCCTTGTCCCGTTTATGGCTCCTGCTCGTCGATCCCCCGATCCCCATCTCGTTCACCTGCCCATTCGCCCCCGCAGCGCCCTGTCCCTGCCCCTGCGCTCCACCGCCCGCACCCGCACCTGCAGCACCAGTCGCAGCACTCGGCCCTCCCCGGTCGCTCCTCCTCCCCGAACTCCCGTTCTGCGCGCTCACCGGCTTCGCGTTCAGAATCAGCTTGTCCAAGTGCCTCGGCAGCCCCGGTGCAGGCGGAATGTTCGGCGCGGGCACAAACCCGTTGACGTGCTGTCTCCCCTGCACACCGTCATAGTACCCCACCGACGCCTGGAGATACGCCTCCTCCTCCCTTGCGGCCTCTACGAGCTCCACGGGGAGCGTGCCCGTCCACCTTGGTTCCTTGGACTTGTGCGACGCCGAGGAGGGCTTTTTGTGCAGCGTGTGGGTGGGCGTGGCTGCACGCGCCTGGGCTTGCGTGTAGGTGGGGCGGGGTGTCGCGGCCGCGGCGTCGGTGATGCCCGTGTCGATGTCTTCGCTGTCGGCACTGCTGTCCGCGCTCCAGAAGCTCTGGCCGGGGACGACCTTGCCTGCGCGTGCCGGTGGCTGTGTCTGGGTCTGTGCTGCGGGGGTGGTGGAGGTGCGGGGAGGGGAGTAGGACAGTGGCACGGCGACGTAGTTGGCGAGCGAGCCCTGGTCGTCGACGGCCTGTGGCAGGTCATCGGCTACCCTGACCTTGTTGTCGACGATGAAGCGAATGTGGTGCGTTCCGGGTGGCAGGTCTACGGTTGTCGTGTACGTCGCGGAGCTGGGTGACCTGGAGAAAAAGATTGATAAGCCGGGCGTCTCAGGGAGAAGAAAGAGCTCGGGACACGCACTCGCGATCCATGGGTTTTCGGCCCTTCCAGTCGTCGTCACCGGCTCTGATCAGTATGACGGAACTGCCACCCCCTCTCCAGACGATCTTGACGGGGACGAGACTGAGTATGTTTGAGGAGGCATTGGGGTCGTCTGGGTTTTCGACGGCCTGGGGAAGGGCGATGGGGATGGATGAATAGACGGTTTCCTGCACGAAGGAGGACCTGCGCTGGCGTGATGGGGACGGATGGCGATGGGGGTGGGGCGGCGGGGGCGGCGGGGGCTGGATGGGTGCGTTGGCCTGGTTGTAGAGCTCCTGGGCCGCTCTAGCTTGGGCTGCAGCGTGGGAGCTGGGGTAGTAGGTGTCCTGGTGGGATCTATAGTTGGGCTGCTGGGCGGGCGGGGGCGGGAAGGGAATCCTGGGGTTTGCGTGGTGGGCGACAAGGTCGTCCTCGTCTATTGCGGACAATCTGTTCTGGGGCCGGAAGCGATTGGCGGGGGCGGCGGGGTCGCTGGTGTTGGCGTTGGCGCTGCCGGGGGCGATGGGGATGGGTGCGGATCGGGGCGGGGTGTGGTTGCGAGTGCGATAGGGAGAGCCGGTGAGGAGGGCAAGATCGGGGAGCTCGATCGATCTCTTTTTGCTTTTGAGCTGGGACTGGTTGTGGGGGTCTCCCGGGGTCGAGGGCTGGGTGCGCGAGCTCGATGGTATTCGATGGGAGTTGGAGGAGGACGAATTGCCCATAATATCCCAAAACGAAAAAAGAAAAAACAAAGCGCGGCGCAAATCAAGGCGGATTGGGGGAAATGTATCGAATTGGGGGAAATGAATCGAGAATGGCGTCTTCTAAAGTCTTTTCGCCAAACAAATGCGAGCTTTGTGGCTTTGGGAGCCCAACAAATCACAGATCCCTTTGTTGGGCCTTGTTTGCGCCCAACCATCCCGGTCCGAGCAGGCCATCGCAGATCATCTCTTGCGAGCCTCGTTGCGGCCTTCAAGTACGTCGGACCCCCTCTCGCCGCCGTGTGCGTGGCAGCAAGCCATTCGCGCCGTCGCTGGGCACACGCCCAGGCCCTATGACGTCGTTGATCGCTTGGGTCCTCGTTCCCAGAGAATGGAGAGTAACAATCTAATTAGGCTCCTCCACGGCGTGTGGCAGGGCTACGGTACCCTGGCGCTGCACATGGCTTCGGGCAATGCCATTCAGTGCTTACCGCATCCCTAGGGCCATGCGCGGTGGGTGTGTCGCGCAGCGATGACGTTGTTTGGCGTTGCTTTATTCCGGGGCGCCCGGGAAGCCCCGACGACAAAGATTAGATTTACTATTGTCAAAACAGGAATTGGCTTTTCATCTCGTCCATCGCTGCACTTTCATCGCATTTTGTTTTCGCCCGATCTGGCAGCCATGGCGGGTGAATCGCCAGCAGAGCCCACGACGCCCCCCATCACGGTGCAGATCCAGTCGCCGCCGACGTCGCCGGGCATGAGCAACGATGGCCACGGGCTGCACATCCCAGAGGCCCGGGACGGCTTCTTTGGCTACTCGGACGAGCGGAGCTTCCAGCATGTGAGTGTCGTGCATTACGCTTTCAGAGTTGCGCTCATCCCGGCCCACCGGTCTTTGCCCACGCGCTGCCTTCTTCCGCTGGAATGCAATCCACCGCGCTTCCCCGTCTTCCCTGCTCTGCGCCGCACCCACCCCTGCACCCGCGTCTGCGCACAAACCGCGTCCACCTCGACGCCCACCTCCCATCCCGTGATTCTGGCTAAATCTCGCTTCAACCCCCTCCCCCGGACTCTGATCGCTACCTCTCCCTCTCCCCACCATGCCCCTCATCGACATTGCCCTGCTCGATTCCACCCCGCACGATGCCCATGATCCGGACACACACCAACAGATGGAGGAAAAGTACTGGGCGAACCGCAGAGGCTCAGATGCCCCCTCTGATCTCTCATCGTCATTCGTCAAAGTATCCTCCGCCCCGGGCACCGCCATCCCAGGTGCGATGGCAGTCCCTGTGTCCCCCGCTCTGCGCCCCGTTTCCATCGCCGCAGCGCTCTCATCTGCTGGCATTGGACAGCAGAGTCCCTCGGGCCCTCGGGCCATATCCCCGGACACACTCG
Organism: Volvariella volvacea V23; assembly: GCA_000349905.1. Lineage (NCBI taxonomy): Eukaryota > Fungi > Basidiomycota > Agaricomycetes > Agaricales > Pluteaceae > Volvariella > Volvariella volvacea. The sequence continues at coordinate 1,433,474 of KB722736.1, read as the reverse complement.
CCAGCGCTATATCAGACACGGAAGACGAGATTGACGGCCACGCGCATCCTGCACACTCGCACCAGGCCATCGCTGCCGCTGCTGCATCCGTGGCGGCAGCCCAAAAGACAGGTGAGAGCGCGGTCTGGACTCGAGTCAAAGCAGAGCTGTTGACGGCCGCGCACGGCAGAGGTCCAGCAGATCCCGACATCAGAGTACATCTCCCTCCTCCAGGCGTTCCAGCGCTGCCTCGAGCTCCGGGACAAGTACATCATCAAGTCCAAGCAACGGCTGGGCGACAATCCCCGAGACCACGACGGCCACTTTGACCTGGACGAGGAGCAGCTCGGGCTGCGGGAGGGCGTGATGGACGTGAGCGGGGTCAAGCCCGATGCGGGGCCGTGGGGGAACGTCGCTGGTGTGGGCGTGGGCGCGGTGGACCCCAACAACAACAACTTTGGCGGTGGTCGTGGAAGCGCTGCTGTGTCGGACGGGGGGATAAGCCCGCTCGCTTCTGTGCCTGATGTGAAGGCTGCCGTAAAGGCAGGAGAAGAGCAGGAGAAGAAAGCAAGATGCCAGCCGTGGAAGATATACCCCAAGCCGCCACCGCCACATTGGCACTATGTGGACAAAGAGACGGTGGTCAGTCACGAGGAGTTCCAGCAGGGGCATGTCCATAGAGATCCGAATGGAGGGCACAAGAAGGAGTGGGAGGGCGGAGGGAGGGATGAGTTCCGATTCGAGGCGTTGGAGATTCCGGGGGTGGACGAGGGGTGGAGCTTTGAGATTGACGACAAGGGCGTTTATCAAGTATATGCGCCTCAGTCGCAAGCGGCAGAGCAGGAAGCTCAGTTGACCCCAGCTAGGAAGCCGGCGTTCCAGATCCCGGATATCAAAGAGTACTTTATAGACCTCGATTATGTCCTGAGCGTCATTGCGGACGGGCCGACGAAGAGCTTTGCGTTTAGGAGGCTGAAGTATCTGTCGAGCAAGTTTACGATGTATAGTTTGTTGAATGAGTTTCAGGAGCTGACGGACATGAAGGTGAGGCTGGCGTTCCGTTTTAGATATCCGCCGTGTTGGCAATGAGTTGGGGATGAGATAGAACGGTTCTTCTCGCTCGTCCCCAGTCTTCCACTGCGTGGAGATGCGAAACGCGTCTCGTCTCTTTTTTTGCAAACACCATCGTTTGCTAACTAGAGTGTTTTCTCCGTTTTTAGCGCGTTCCGCATAGAGATTTCTACAATGTCCGAAAAGTGGATACGCACGTCCACCACTCGAGTAGTATGAATCAGAAGCATCTGTTGAGGTTTATCAAATCCAAGATGAAGAGAAGCCCGCATGTATGTGCCTGTCTTCTATCCTCTTTCCTTGTTAACAAACTGTGTCCCTGCTAAAATAGGATGTGGTAATATTTAGAGATGGAGCAGAGTTGACGCTCGAACAAGTGTTCCAGTCCCTCAAGTTGACGGCTTATGATCTGTCGATTGACACGCTGGATATGCACGCTCATTCGGATTCGTTCCATAGGTGAACCGCTCATCCCCCTACCATTGTTGCTCGTTAAGCCTAACACTATGGCGTAGATTCGACAAATTCAATCTGAAGTATAACCCGATCGGAGAATCGAGATTGAGAGAGATCTTTTTGAAGACAGACAATTACATACAAGGGAGGTATTTGGCGGAGCTGACGAAAGGTAGGTTTACAGCCAGATCTTTCAATTAGTGGAGTAACTGGATCTTTGCAGAGGTGATGACGGATTTGGAACAGTCCAAATACCAGGTGACGTTACACCCCCCTTCATCGTCATCGCCACATACTCACGAGAATCTCCTTATACCCTTCCCATCTGATCTCCGACTCGGGACCTCAACCCAACTGTGATTGACTACTCTATCTCCATCCGGTTCCGCCACCGATACCGATAACAGAACTGCGAATGGCGTATCAGCATATACGGACGATCAACCGACGAGTGGGATAAACTCGCGAAATGGGTCATCAAGAATAAGCTTTACTCGCACAACGTGCGGTGGCTGATTCAGGTGCCGAGGTTGTACGAGGTGTACAAGGCTAATGGGTCGGTCAAGACTTTTGAGGATATCGTCGTCAGTGAGTTGTCTCTTCCTCTCATCCTCTGTTCGGCTTGATTGAACGGCGTTGATGCGTTGCGTCGGTTAGACGTGTTTAGACCGTTGTTTGAGGTGACGAAGGACCCGAGAACGCATCCGGAGCTGCATGTGTTTTTGCAACGGGTGATTGGGTTTGACACGGTGGATGATGAATCGAAAGTCGAGAGGAGGATACACAAGAAGTTCCCGTATCCCAAGTTGTGGGATAATAACCTCAACCCGCCGTATTCGTATTGGTGAGCGATGACTCTAATTATGACTATACCAAACGTTAATTGAGTTAATGGGTAGGATTTACTATATGTTTGCGAATATGGCCAGTTTGAACCACTGGCGCCAACAGCGAGGATTTAGTATGTCCCATCTCACCCTATCCCTCTTCGCATCTTGACTAATCAACTCCACCTCTATCCCCACAGACACTTTCGTCTTCCGCCCACACTGCGGAGAAGCTGGCGACACCGACCACCTCACGTCCGCCTTCCTAACCTCCCACTCCATCTCCCACGGCATCCTCCTGCGCAAAGTTCCCGCGCTCCAGTATCTGTTTTATTTGAAGCAGATCGGGATCGCGATGAGCCCGCTGAGCAACAACGCGCTGTTTTTGACGTACGAGAGGAACCCGCTGCCAGACTTTTTCAAGACGGGGTTGAATGTGAGTTTGAGTACGGATGATCCTTTGCAGTTCCATTTTACAAAGGTGGGTTTCTGTTCGATTGAGGATGGGATTACGAGGAAGAGCTGATCTTCTGGATTTTTAATTTTGGATAGGAACCTCTATTGGAAGAGTATAGCGTTGCGGCACATGTAGGTTTACTTGATGTGTTTGCGTGGGTCGGTGATTTTCTGACGCTGTGCTTGTAGATATACAAGCTTCCGCAGAGTTCATTAGCTGAGCTCGCAAGAAACTCTGTGATTCAGAGTGGATTCGAGATGGAAATTAAGCGTCATTGGTTGGGGAACCAATGGTATCTGCCTGGTGCAGCAGGTAACGATATAAACAAGGTTGGGAACTTCTATTCACCCTTTTCAATCAAAGAGCTCAATCGTATTTTACAATAGACCAACGTGCCGGATATCCGGCTGGCGTTTAGACATGCTACATTGGTCGAGGAACTGAATCTGATCAAATCAGGGGGAGTCCTTGCAACGGGACATAATTCGCCCACGATCGAGGCCGCTAGGATGATGGCCCAGCAGTCGAGATGATTCCGGAAGGCTTGGGAAAGCTCGGTTGGTGTACGATATTGGGGGCATCGTGGGCTGTATTTTGGTTGGGACGCATCTGGCCCAACGCACGCCTCTTCGACCATTTCAACGCCGTATAACCTGTAACTTCCTGTAGACATAGAGTACATATACCATGTACCGACCCGCATTTACGACCCGCTTAACGCGACGTCTTTAACAATAAGCTGTCGGTATCAGTGAGAGAGGCGCCGATCATGCGATAGTCTGACATCGGCTGTTCACAATTGTAGGGGTGATGCTGATTAATGAAGCCTGCATCCTAGTTGTAAAGGAGCTTGACATCCTGGCATGGGTAACGGTTTGTCTATTCACCTTTCCGTTTTTGGGTGGAGAGCTCTGTGGGTGCGGGTGCCAGTGCACCGCCACCTCGGGCTAGCCGCGGTGTTGCCAGCGAGGGTTTGTGGGTGCGCTTGCGGCTGCGGTTCTTCCTCGCTGTTCTACTTCCCAGGACTCCTCTTTAGCTTCTTGCCTCTGTTTTCTACTGCGCAGAGCGGGCGTGAGCGCACAAGGGCAGAACGACCGCATCTGGACAGCTAATACCAGAAAAGGTGAGCCCTGTTGGGGTTCTTGCAACTCACGCGGATAAGCTACTAATTTTGGTGGATTTGCGGATAGTGACGCCTCCTGTGATCCGCAATGAGCACATAGCCTAAAGTCCGTGCTGAAGACTCGATATGACGTCCTCAGCGGGAAGGAATATTACCCCGACCGGCCGAAATTGTTCAGCAGTGGGTGATTGAAAGGCACTGCTATATCATATATAATGACGACTATCGAAAGTGGCGATAAATGGACGTGTTTGCAGAGCAGTGGGGACTATATATACCTTCCTCCTGGGCCTGTCCGGGTAGGCCACGAACGCAGCAACGATGGGGAGCGATCTTCTAGCCAGCCCGAAGACTCTAGTTCTATGTTTCGATGGGACGTCGGGTGAGTACGATAGCGATGTGCGTTCATCCCTTCCTCTATCGCGTACACCTTTGATTTGATGCCCTCGAGCAGAATACAAACGTTGTGAGATTCTTTTCCTTGTTGAAGAAGGACGACCCGAACGAGCAGTTGACGTATTATCAGGTAATGAGTGGTGACCATTCTGGCACATCGTTGATTCCATCGCTCGACAGGCTGGAGTTGGGACCTGGTTCAACCCTGGCGTGGTTTCGCCCTTGTTTGAGTGGGCGGCGAAGGTTTTGGACTTGGCGTTTGCGTGGTGGGTGAATTCAAATTGGGGATGAAGCGGACCTTTTGACTTGTGGCTTTCAAGGTACTTGGATGCACACGTGTTGGATGGTTATCGTTTCCTTATGCAAAATTATTCTGTGGGCGACAAGATATGCATGTTTGGTGAGCTTGTTATCTTTGAGTGCCGCCAAGGACATAACTCAAGGGCATACGCTAATAGGTTTCTCCAGAGGGGCTTACACTGCCCGGTAAGCGCAGTGGCTTTGTCTCGGAATTCCATGTAACTCGAGGGCTTTCAGGGCATTGGCTGGTTTCCTGCATAAAGTTAGTTAGACATACTTTTCAGGGTGCTTGGACTAATGTTTCTCCTTTGATACCAGGTAGGACTTCTACCGAGAGACAACCATGAGCAAATATCCTTTGCATATAAGCTCTACAAGCGCGAAGATCCGGAGGGCCTTGTTCTTTCCGCCGGTTTTAAGCAAACCTTCTGCCGTCCGGTCAAGATCGAGTTCTTGGGTGTGTGGTGGGTCGATATCGCTCTAAACCGCGATCGTTTGTTGATAATCAGCCAACGCGGTAAAGGGATACGGTATCAAGCGTCGGAGTAATAATGGGACGCACTCTTCCTTTTACAAATGCAAACTCTTCCATCAAAGTCTTTAGGCACGCTATATCTCTGGACGAGGTAGGGAAACTCTTTTCTGTCTTGGAACTACACCCCGTTGATCGTGACGTAATTTTCATATTAGCGCCGCGCGAGATATAGAACGAACAACTACCATCGCCCAACACCGGGTTTTGGCTCGCTAACCCGCGAAAATCAACGTGGATATGGCACCACGTTTTTTAGTAACACGCGTAAAAATTCCACAAGCAGTAGCGGTAGTTCGGAACGGAAGAAGAGTATATCTTTGCCGAGAGGGTTGCAACCTGCCCGACGTTGGAGTACAAGGCACACAAACGTGGAGTGATGGAGAATAATGACGTCTCCCCAGATATCAGGGAGGTTTGGTTTGCAGGGGCTCATGGGGGTGAGTGAGCCGTCTGGGACTCACCTATCGTGCAATTTTTGACGGTTATCTGGATCTAGATGTGGGAGGGGGAGACGTTAACAACTGCACGGATCACTCACTGTCCAACGTCCCACTGCGTTGGATGGTGAGGCAAGTCATGGCTGCGCAGTGCAGTATTCAATTTGACAAGGAGGCCTTGAGGCGGAGATCAATTCCAATTCAAACCTTTCCACCATCAGCCACAGAATCTAGTCCGGAAGAGGCAGAAATGAATCAGGCGGATGCCTTGCAGCCACTTCATGACCAATTTAAATCAAATTGGCTGTGGTGGATCTTGGAGTTGACGCCTCTTTACCACGCTTGGCAGGATGAACAGGGTGTATGGCACAGTCAATATAGGTAAGTAGAACGACCGACCGAAATTGGGGTGATTCTAATCGCCTTGATAGTATAAACCTTGGAAGGGGTAGGAAAATTAGGGACCCCCATCCAAAGTTTCATGTTACCGTAAGGCAGAGAACAGATGCAGAAGATTTACGTTACCGTCCAAGGGCACGGTGGGCAGCTGGAAGTGAAACATACGTGGAATGAATGAGGACATTTCTATGACATTGATTAAGAGAGACTGAGTAGTTATGACAGATCTATTTATTTGACGACTAAATGACTTAATTGCTACATCGGAGGTTGATACAAGCAACAAAGGATATGAAGAATTTCATGCCATCAAAGTTGGCTCATAGACTACGTATCTGATAGATGTATTCGGCGAACCGCGTAAGTATCGTGCTGTACGAGCGCCTGCGTGGCGGGGAGATGTTGGCCTCTGCGACTCATTAGTGAGATCAAATACGAGGACAGAATCACCGCCGGAAGAGGGTGGCTGAATTACTTCCACTCTCTTCATCCTCGAGACGACCGCCCGCGTGCTCTGAGTCCCGCCGGCTGTTAAGGAGATTCGGGACAGATAATCCTGTCTGGACATAACCATGGATAGCATGGAGGTCAAGATGCTTGCAGACTGCTCCCCAGCATCTTGTAGAAGGACCTTCATCTCTTCAAGATTGGGGAGGATATTGCCAATGTGGAAGTTGGAGACGAACCATGATGGAAGGGCATCCTTGCGATTAATTTTGATCGTAAGGGCTCGAAGGCTGGGCATGGATTTGAACGAAGTGAGGACGTCGCCGTTGACATGAGTAGCGGTGAGGTGGAACCGTTCGAGGGTAAAAGAGGAACGGGTAGATAAGTCCTCGTACGCCTGGTGGGACCAGCTGAAAGTAGACGGGGGACGGGAATCAGGACAGCGTATATGTAGGACACGAAGAAGGGGGAGGGTGAATCGAGATAGGACAGCCGGATAAAATTCGACCGAGGTAGTCACAAACCCAAAGTTGGCGTCCCGGAGAACCGGTAACACGACTGTGGGCTCATTCCTGAGCTGAGTCAATGTGTTGGGGGTTAATGATGTGAAATTCAACGTGCACTCCTCGAGGGACCTACAAACCCGCAACACCCCTAGGGCCGCGGCTGCATCGATACAAATACCCTGTAGATGCAATGCCGTCATCTCCTCCCAAGGGAAATGCATATGGTGCAGGAAGAGGTTGCCTTTTGAGGTCCAGGTAAGCCGCCTTAATGCAGGAAAGTTAATGGTCTCCTTCAAAAGCGCTTCGTCTTGCACATTTTCGAGTCTTGGAGTTGTAATTAATTCCAATTCCTGGAGGGAGGGATAGGAGCCGCTACCCGTGAAAAACTCGCAGGTATCTTCCAAGTTTAATGATATATTAAGCCGACGGAACCGAGCAGAATAGGGAACAACGATATCTTGGACAGGTTTCGCTGGGACCCCACTATGGCTAAAGACGGAGGGGTAAATGGACGTATTGAGGAGGCGAGTTGATGCTCGGGGAAGCCACTCGTTAAAGGGGAGAAGAATGCGATCTCGACTCCCTGACAAGCGAATAATGACATGGCACCAAAACTCTGAGGCGGAGTACGAGATAATCCGCCTCCAGTTGGAGCAAACTTTAGATAGAACAAGGCGGGGCTCTGTTTTCTCCAGAGGCAAGGTCCAGGGCATGTTTACGTAAAATGAGAAGATTTGGCGCAGGACATCTTCAGGGAGGTCATCGATAGTGAGCGGACTGGAGCAATTGTGTGTGGGTGCAGGTGAAGTGGTGTGCTGAATGAAGTGTGGGCGACGCATATCCGAATGGTGGCCGTTGGCTCCTCAAAGAAAGAAAAGATTGGCTTAAGCTAGTCTTTGAGGGTGTCGATGCTGTGTCTGGTTCATTCAAGGTGTCGTGGGCCTGTATTTAAACAAGTCCACAACGTCCGAAGGCAAGGATGATTATGAGTTGCTATCTCCCATCTCGCTCGTTTACGTGAGTGTCGAAGGAATTGAAGGTCATCATGATCAACAGCAGATTGCACGCTCGGACGGACATATTTGGAGTGTTTCTCGTGGTCCGATGGGTTTGTGGGTCCAAGTATCCCGGTAATGGGATGAAATGAATGCTGTCAGGATTCGCTCCCTGAGACTGAATTACCGCTTGGCGTGTTAGGGTAGCCGAGCCAAGCCAAACGGGAATTGCCGTTGTTGGAAGGTTGCAAGTCGACATCCTCTTTATGTGTAGATGAAATGACATTTGCTTTATGAGGTCACAAGCTGAGCCCAGTTACAGCAGGTATTGCTCATGATGACTAGAGTACCGAATACATAGCAGAGCCACCGTCTGTCGTCGGAATTAGAGATCGCAGCAGAGTCATACTCAGGTGCTTCTTGCATGTCTAATTTGGATACCGTTCTCAATGATTTCACTATGTGCGATGTATTAGTACGGAATTGTATCTGAACGACTTTTCCTCATTCCTTGTGGAAGTACTACAGCTTTTCACTGCATTATCCCACGGCCAGGTCCTCGCCGATGATTCCGGAGAACCAGCACTAGGCGCCAATTTTGATCTAGACGTATAAGGACGTGTGTATAAAGACCCGCTGGTAAGCAGTAAAAGGTATAAGTTATACATATAATCCACAAAGCAAGTTGAGGCTATAGCCGCGGTTAAGTAACTGTAAATTGGATAAGCTTTCCGCCCGCGTCGTGACCGGAATCAAAATGATCGCATGGCTGGCTATATGGACCCACCATCATGTCGTTGAGTAAGACATATATGGAGGCCACTTAACATCTGTTGCTTTGACTTACCTATCTATGCACCCACGGAGATGTGCAATTTTTTTCTAGACGTAAGGCCGGAAGAACACAAGAATGTTTTCAGGGTACATAATTGGGGAGCACTGCAAAAATTTCAACAGAACACCCACATCTTAGTGCTTCCACAATAGAGCCATCAGAATTCTTTGGAGGCACGGCCTATGCAGAAGGCGTTTCAGCATGGGAATATGAAGTGTAGCTCCTGCAGGGCGAATAATGAAGACCCAGGTTACGGTCGTGATAGATTGGTTGTGCATGCATGATAATAGTCCCAATACAAAAGAGAAGGCTCGATTTGGCTGTGGTTTGTTGATGTTTGAGGTGAACAGGTAGTACTGCACTCGATTTTAATTGTAGTGCGCTTCTATCCTAGTACTAATGATCTCGAAGGGGCAACTCGGTTTTCCTTGCAAAGATATATTACACGAGGGTATGTGGTGGGCCCTGGAATTCGTTGACATTTCCTTTAGGATGTGTGGGGAACAAAGGAAGGGCATATCCGTGTTGCTTGGTTCGTCTCGTACTTTTGACTTATTTTGTACAAAATCCGGAACTCCAGGCGCACAGCACTAGACTATAGTAACGGGGCCAACTGACCAAATGAAGCAGCACAACCCAATCCCTCAATTTCCTCCAACAGCTTCCCATGATTGGTCTGAAACTGTCGTTCATACCCCCGAGAAACCCAGAACTCCACCTCTCGCAGTGGAACAGAAGGAGGGTAAGGTGCCAATGTGGGTTCACTTTCCACTTTCCCGGTGTCAGGTCCTCGAGCGCAAAGCTCCAATCGTGACTTTATTCCTTCCAGTACACCCTTCGATATTTCAAATGTATAGCGACCAATTTGGAGGGAGACTCCTAAGTATTCTAGCTGCGGCGCCCACGAAATATCCGCAACATTGCCTGCAAGCGTCGGATTTAACGTGAGTGCCAGTCGCTTGAGAGATGGCATCGACCTAATTGAGGTGTGCATTTCCTCGTTCAGTGCCAATCCGTGGAGATCCAAAACCTCCACAGTGCATGAGGAGCGATGCGAGAGATCTTGAAAGGCGACATGCGACCAGCTCATATGTGCGCCCCCAACGAAAAGCTTCTTTAACCTTGGGACGTTGAGGAGCTGAAGGAGTGAAGGGAGAATTTGAACGGTTATGTCGAGGGTGAACCATATTTTCAGTGACTGGAGTGCTGGGAGTTCGATTTTTGGTGCGTCCCTCATATCTTCCACAATAGTCGCTCTAGCGTTTGCAACGCGAAATGCGAATTCCTCCAGTGTGCCTTTACAAAGCCTTAATAATTCAACGCCTGTCTCCATTGCCATGCGTCCTACCCCAACCAAGTTCAATCGTCCGATTTGATTCCAAGGAAAACCTATCTTTGTGAGATCCCCAGCCGCATGAATAAAGCACAAAGACACCGAGCGTAGCGCAGGGAATCCAATGCTATTGTCAGGGGCAGCCGGCCAGCTGAATTGTGTTCCAGCATGACCCATCAACACCAACTCCTCCAGTAGCGGAAATGAACCTGGTTCAGATGCCAGGAGAGGTCTCGCCTGTGATAGTGGTAGTATCAACTCCAATCTCCGAAACCTGGTTGAAAATGGAATGACGACGTCGTTCATCGGGGAAACGACCAATGGACCAGGTAGAGTAGTAGACAAGGATAGTGGCATAGTTCCTGTTCTCATTATCCACCATTGGACCATTGCCTTTCCGTTCCCTTGCTCCCTCTTACTCGTAGCAGGCTTGCGACCCGGTTGGGATGGTATCAACTCCAGATCGGTCCAAACGGCCGGAGAATGCATCATCAAGAGGTCTCTCCATCTCGAATAGACCTGCGATATGATAAGCCGGGGATCATCCGTCTTCATAGGTAGCCTGCACGGCTCTGTCATGCATAATGGGAATATCTGCAGCAATATATCGTCCGGAAGCTCCGAAATAGTAGTAGTGGTGTTAGTGGGAGTCCGTTCAGATTTGCCCTGCCGGTTTCCGATTCGATGCTTAACCCAGTTGAGATTGCGGGTCCATGTATACTATAGATGCGCAAATTGCCATCATCACCATTATTATTATTACCAAACCGCCTGAACACTTAGACCTTGGGACGAACTCACCATAGCGGCCGTGATTAGTTCAGTTATCACCTCTTCTTGTCGTTTGATAGACGCTGAAAGGTAGCCACGGCTACACGAGGGGAAAGGCAGGCTTCGCACCCAACCTGGTCATGTGCTAATTGCATCACGACCCTGGTAATGGCAACCGCACGCCGCAGACAACTTGGACCCACATCCCGACCGGGGCCGCGTGTCCCCGCAGAGGCCTAAGATGAGGTGGTTCAACTTTACATTGGCACGGGGTTCGATAGATATGATGGTGGTGAGCTCGAACTGAACTTCAGCAACCACGTTATCGGAATTGAGTCCAACTACCGGCATCCAAGGGCATCGTAGTTCAAGACTCAATGAACATTAAGTGTCTCCCTACAGCCAGACGTCCTTGGGGCCATGTACGTATAGGTGGTTTCAATTTCTTCCTCGAATTCCTTCCACGAGCCTGGTCAATCGCTATATAGTACATATAGCCTATTTGCGTGCATGGCAGTGGCAGGTGGGTCTTGCTTTTGCCTTCGCCTATGACGCGACCCGGCTTGATCGTCGGGCTACCCGAAAAGCGCTAGACCTATCTCATGACCTTTATGACATGCTCGGAGATCTACAAGTGCACAGGCCTACATTATGCCAATCCTACCCAAAGTCACAGAACAACCCATTTCTTCAATCCCCTTCACCAACCTGCTATGATTTTCCAGAGCCCGATTCTCATAGTCCCGGAGAATATGGATCTCTACCTTCCTCAGTGTGGCTGGAGGGTGAGATCTAAGGACTCCCCCAACCAGCCCACTAGAAGCTAGTGTTTCCCTCGCAAATATTCCCAGTCGCCTTCTAATACCTTCAAGAATTGTATCCAAAGCGGGTGCTAGTGAGGTACTGGAATCGGCGATTAGGGAAATGCCCAAATATTCCAACTGAGGCGCCCATGCAGCATCCGTGATACCGCTGGTAAAGATAGACAACAAACTTTCCGGAGCATGTCCCAATCCGAGCGTCAATTGTCTTAGCGACACCGTCGACCTGATGGTGGCGTTTATTTCCTCATCGAACGTCAGCTGACAGAGATCTAGAATTTCGACAGCGCACGAAGAACGATGCACGAGCTCTTGAAACGCTTCCTGCGACCAGCGTGTATTAAAATCACCCCGAACGCAAAGCCTCTCTAATTTAGGTGCCTTGAGGAGCCGAAGGAATAAAGGAAGAACCTGTGTCTGTCTGTCGGTAGCGAAGCACACCCTTATGGATCGGAGTATTGGCAAGTGAATTAGAGGTAGGTGGTCCATGCCTGCTTTGACATCGAGTCCTGGGGACAATACGAGTTCCTCCAACGTATTTTTACACAGTTGTAACAACTCCACTCCTGTCTCAAAGCTCCCTCGTGAATTATGCAGGCACAAATACCTGATTTGGTTCCAAGGGAAGCCAACTTTTGAGAGACCCATGGTAGGCACGAGGAATGTCAGAGATATCCAACGCAACGCAGGGAAAATGGTAGCTCCCTCGGCAGCAGCTGGTAGTTTAAGCTTGGACGTGCAATTGGGGCTTCCTAACTCCAAATGCTCCAACAATGGGAACGAACCGGGCTTGGATGCCAGCAATTTCTTTGCCATTAATTGCGGAGCTAGTAATTCTAGCTTCCGGAATCTTGTCGAGAAGGGAATGACTATGTCGTCCATCGGGGAAACTGCCAAGCATTCGAAGGAGAAATACCCAGCCTTCAATGAAAGCGGCCTATCACCCGTTCTCGTTATCCACCATCGAACCATCTCCCGTCCGTATCCTTCTTTGCTCTCCCTAGTGGTAGACTTAGGAGTCGACCTGGACGGAAGCAATTCAAGATCTGCCCAAATTGCAGGAGAATAAGCCACCACGAGATGTCTCCACCTCGAACAGATCTGCGATAAGATAAGCCGGGGGTCGTCCGTCTTCATAGGCAATTGACACGATTCTGTTGCGCAGAACGGGAATATATGCAACAGCACATCGTTCGGAAGCTCGGAAATAGTGGTCACGGTATCAGTCTGTTCAGATTTCCATAGCCAGTCATGTCGATGTCGACGGACGGCCGGTTCGACAAAGGCAGTTGAGGTTGTGGGTCCAAGTGTATACACATGTAGATCATTAGTCTATTACCATCTGAACACCTGGACCGACGACAGCGGGCGAACTTACCGTGTCGATCATGGCTAGTGCTGTTATCGACTCTTGTCGCTTAGACGCTGAAAGACAACCACACGAGGCGAAGGGCAGGCTTCGATCCAAGCCAGGGCGGCTCCCACCTGGTCATGTGCTAATTACATCACAGCAGTCATGTTGGATCCACAATCTGGACGCCAGCGTCCCCAGATTTTGATATACGATAGTAGTTGGGACTGAAATGAGTCACTATCTGGCAGTCTGCTCTGGACGACATATTAGGTCTGGTACAGCCCGGTATAATTCAACAAACGGCATTGCGGTTTGAAACTTCATAACCACCAAATATTGAAATTGTATCTCAGCAATCTGACAGTCCTACTGCTTGAGAAACCAGCAATTCCCGTGTGCTTGGCCAGTGGGAGATTTTTCCGCCCCTAAATCCTTCCGCAGGCATTGTGGGTCCACATGTACAAGTCTAAAAAATCACTGATCATACTGTAATTAAATCGCCGCTTCCGCGGCCATGCGCATGGGGTAAGCTATACGTATACGGAGGTAGAGTAGGGGGCGATAGCTAGATATGATACATACACAAGCCATAGCCACCGTCGGTGAACTTTGACTTTGGCCTTGCCTTTGACTTGCCTTGATTAGAGCCGCTAGATCATCTAAAGATTTAATGTACAAACGCTCTACCTCCCTTTCCCTTCCCGCTGTCTCCCTCTCCCTCTCTCAATAGCAGCACACATACCCCGCCTATTATGTATACTACTACGCTAGTGTACACGGGGAAAGCTCGGTCGAGTGTTAGGAGTATTCCGCCTGTTATGGGTGCGACCATGCCACCACTGATTTACATGACCAAAAGTAGCATGCACGGCATGGTATGGCACGGTAAGGGACAGGAAGAAGGAGAATGAAAAGATCATCGTCGGTGGATGAATAAAACAAAGAAATTCAAAATAACTTACACTCGTGATAGGGCTGATGCAATTCCACATGCAGTGCCTCTAACTGATATTGCGTGGGAGCACGCGCCGCAATGATTAGATGACGAGATCCAAAAAAACAAGACACCCATAATACTAACCTTTAGTCGCGAAAATTTCTGGGGTCCAACTGATCAACGATAGAATTCCAAAAGACCCGAGGAGAAGAGAAGTAGTTAGCATACTCCGCCGCTGATCATTCGGGGCAAACCACCGAAGAGAAGAGAAAGTGGCCTTACCCATATAAGATCGCATACATCGTCTGCGACAAATTGCGGTTAGCACAATCCAAACAAGACCACGCTTAAAAATAGCGATAAGGACTAACCGTTGCGCTAAGACTAATCCCTACGGTGCTCAGCTGCACCGCCCAAGTCGACTTGACAGAGATAAACAAGAAGCAAAATGCAGCCGTGACAAATGTGCTCCCTGCAAGGGACCACCTGCGTCCTAGAGATGATTCGATCATATATGCACCAAGCTACCGGAACCCAGCGAGCCGCAAGTACGGGCACCATCAATGATCAATGTCCGAACGTCATACGCGTGGACCCACAAAGGACTCACAATTGCACCAGGGCATCCGCCAATGGTGAATATCACAACTTCCCATAGACTTGCTTCTAGTGATTTCGGAACAGCCACGTTCACTTCCCCTGAACTGACAGGCCGTGTTTCTAGAAGCTTGGGTAAAAACACGTTGAACATGGTATATGCTGTATTAATGGAAGAAAAAGAGGCGAGTCAGTACAAGAAACACGAGATCAGTACGATGGATCCAGAACGAAAAAAACGTGAGCGACCAAGATAGTCAAAAAGACATTCGGAAGCCCGCGTCCAAAAGGAATAATAAAGGAGAAATGAAACCCCTACATACCAAGAGACATAGCAAACCACACAGCCCAAACCAAAATAGTCGTCCTGAACCACTCCGGTGATAATACCATCAAGACCCTTTCCCACCAAGCTTTCATAGGTTTTCTGATCCACTTGGGGACCACCTTCTTCCTCCTCTTCTCATGCAACGAGCCAGAAACCGAGACAGATCTTCTAATTGACTGGGTCTGAGACTCTATCGATGCCCTTCGAAGCCTCTGTCGTTCAATGTCGTCATTATTGTGACCACTATATTCATCAGCATTTGTATCGTCATCGTTATCATATTCATCACGGCGTGATGAAGGTCGAATGTGAGACACAGGAGAGGAAGTGGGATCGCCCCCGGAAGATTGGGTGGAGTGTTGTTCTAGGACTGGGGTGGCGAATGTATGATTTTCCAGGGAAACTGGCGATTCTCCTGTAGCATGGTATTGTTTTCGAGCTCCAAGCTCATCGGGGGAAGTGGCTCTATCAGGTGATGACGAATCACCAGAGACGCCCAGCTCCGATCTCTCCGCAGCACTGGGGCTGAGTGGTCGGCTGTTCTTGGAAGGAGAGGGTGGGAGTTCATGAGGGTGATGGTGGTCTCTAACATCTTCTATGTAGATGGAAATTTCGGAGCCATTGAATCGTGAAATCATCTGAAGGGATTCAAGGGCTTCTTGTGGTCTTCCAGCGTGTACCAGGTACCTCGGAGATTCGTGTAATCGGAAAAACACGATACGAGCGAGGAACATGGTGAGTGTCTACAAGAAGGGAGCACGATTAATCGAGGCCGTCGGATATCAGTGAGAAATCCGTATCTATGCGCACGTATTTTCGACGAGCGCATAGATCAAGATGTTCTCGTGAAAATATGGGATAAGGGGTGGAAGGAAGGACATGCGGTGGAGGGCGAGTGATCTCAGTACGTACTATGAGACCAAGGGCCACCAGGAGATACTTCCACCCTTGATTTTGAATATCAACATCGCATTCTGACGATGTTACTGGACATGAATTTTGAGGGACGACGAGCAGGGCAACAACAGCAGCTAGCACCGCGCCGAAGGAGAAGAAGACGGACAATGCTGTAACCATGTACTGCTTCTCTTTTGGCATGTGTTCCAATAGAAGTGTGCCGTCAGTAGGCATCGATCCCTATAACCGTTAAGCAGCACATCATGGAGGGCGGTGCATGACTTACCCCTACAGCGCTCCCAAGAAAGAACAAAATGATACATAATGTGCGAAATGAACTCGCAAACGAGGCTAAAATGCCGAAGAGTGCGGTGAAGAATAGGGTGGCGTTAAACGCCGTTATTCGCCCCATCAAATCTGAACCTGGGAAAGACATATTAGCGCCAGACGAAGGAAAAGAGAAAGGTAAATGCGCATACATGTTCCCCATCCTACTGCCCCAACCATCATTCCTGCAAACATTGAGGATGAAAGAGCGCCTATGTAGTTATCCGGTACTATAGGGCCTTGTGTCAGACTTGTTCGTCCCGCACGAGATACGTCACACTGCACCTGAGTAGTGGCGTTGAACGCGAGGCAAGATGATTGCCATTGCCTGAATCCACATCTGACACGCATATATGTGGGTATCCCCTCAATTATCGGATGATAACTCACATTATCAGCCATCCAGCCTAACACGGGGTTAGTGAGCACAGCCTCTTGCAGGGCTAGTACGAGCACGACTCACCAAACCCACACAACGAAAGCAGCGTCCACTGGTAGCTCCCCATTCCTATTCTGTCGATTGTCCGATCCAGCTAGCATCGCAGGTTAACGAGCCAAGTCGGTGTGAACTCCCAAAAAGGAGGCTGACAGGAGCCAACATACCGGCGTCCGACTGTCGTGCACTTCGGCACCCTCTTCTAGCAGACTCTGCTGCTCCTCCGACGCTTCAGAGTCGCCATCGTTAGCGGCATAGTAAACGGTGGACATCCTCGCGTCTTGTTGCCAAAGACCAGAGGCACGGGATGCAATTGCGGACATTGCACTTAAGCGAGGTGGGGTCTTAATAAGCACACGGGACAACAAATCCGGCTTGCTCAGCCTTGGTCACTGCGTTGCCACAGGATTTGATTCTTACAAGTAAGGTGGTCCGTGCCGTGATACCGAATTGGAAGGGATGAAGGCAAGGCGAGGTAATTGGACGAGTGACGGGATTGCGCAATGCTTGGCAACTGCACCCCACCCTATTCCCAAATATAGTCCACGATCATTATTGGCTGTACTCTACACTCAGAAATCTAGCTCTGTCCTGGGCTCCTCTCGCGGCACAATTGCTCCCAAATCCACCACCGTGTAAAAAGCAAACGTCTTGATCTCTGGCGCCTTGGGGGCTCTCGAGAGCGTAGGTAAATCATCTCCACCTTCTGATGGAGCGGGGTCATCCGACCGATACGTATAAGACACCAGCATATTAAACTGAACGTCATATTCAGCAACGGGCATCAGAAAAAGCATCGCGCATCACCAACCTTGACGTTTCCTCTCGCCTCCTTTCCAATCACGACCTCTCCGCCGACAAGAGTCATATTAGCCTTCTTTTCAAGGATGCCGACTGTCTTGCTTCTCCCGCGTCCGTCGTCACGTCCTCCTGCACCCCTGCCCCCTCTAAGACTGGCAAACTCGCCGTCGTCATCAGGGTCATACATGTCTTCATCCTCGTCATACTCCCAAGCCTCGGCAAAGGCAGCGATTGGGAAAGTTGCAGTGGGTAGCGAGATGGCAAACGGTGGTCTACGTGCTGCAGCAGGCGTGGTAGGGTTTCCGCTGCCATCTTGACCCGCAGACGCCGATACAGGCGCAGAGACATGCATTCTTTGTACCGACAGCCTGACTTGTATCGGGTCGTACAATGGATTGCTTAAAGCTAAATGGAAGGCATAAGTCCTTCCGGCGTGCAAACCCAGTGCGCTCTTGTCATCATCGGTCGCTTTACCGAGAGACCGCTGACGCAGCTGTTCTGGGGTGGGCACAACATGAGTATGAGGCAGAGCTACCGTGATAGCCGGTAGATAGTTTGCGGCGACGAGCTTGATCTTGTACCGGACAGACTGTGCTTTTTGTTCTGGCTTGATCAAAATGTGTGTGCAGACGGGACATCGCTTTGAACGTTTTGAATGGAGTGGTATTCGTAGCGGTCTTAGGTCACTACAAGTACACAATGAGGCTATATGCGCATATAGGCAGAGATAAGAGACTGACTCTGTATGGAAGGACATTGCCCAACTATTCCCCCACCTCTGTTCCAAAGTCGCAACCTCCTCCATCGTCTCCAAATGCCTGATAAACTCAGCATCCCCATCCCCACCACCACCTCCCAAATTTGTAGCCGTCGAGATATCCAACCTACTCCTATACTCTGGCATCTCATCCTTATTCAAACTCCTATCCTTCCCAGCTCCATGCCCACTCCTTCCCGAGGTGCTTCTCGCGAGTGGATTGTACCTTCCAATACCGGGGATATCGCGCGCTAAAGCGGCAGATGCAGCGGCTGTTATGGAATTGGTATGAAGAAGATGATGTGAGTGCGCGACGTGAGAACCCGCCGCGTGCGTGGATGTTGTAGAAGAGGAAAGCGATGATGCACGTAAGAAAGGCTCAAAATGTTCCTTCAAACGCTCAAACTCGAGTGCTTCTGGCACTGTGTCTTCATACTTTTGGAGTTGCGCTGGAAAGAGAGAAAGGGAGATGGTTGGATTGGTAAGATAAGAAAGTGTGGAGTTCTTACTTGCAAGTCCGGTGGGCTTCTCGAACGTGATATCAACTTGGGTCGAATCCCACCTGCAATGGTTACAGTATAGGAAGAATGGGGGTTCACCGATTGCGCTGAGTATTCGACTGTCCCCGTTGTCCGGTGGATCTGACGGCACAACCGACAACGTATTCCGGCAATTGGGGCACATAAAGCAGTTTCTTGCACATCTGAATGAACCGTAATTAGGGACGAGATGGGCTCAAGATAACGCGTATATCATATGAACCTGTTCTTCTCTGCGCGCACACTTGCACTGGGGACTTCAAAGAGACAGTTCGGACAGTAGTACGTGCTCACTTCCACGGACACGCATCGGTTGCATCGAATGGCGTCGCATTCTTCGCAAAAAAAGAGCGTGTGCAGAGGATGGAAGCTATGAGACGACGATGGGAGATGAGGGGGCGGTGGTACTGGAGACGTAGATAGGCACGGGCAGTGGTACTGTACACTTGGCGTCATGGTCGTAGAGGTCAAGACTAGGTCAAGCCGCTTGACGCACACGGGAACAAATATGGCTCATGGCGCCCAGGAAATCGCAAGGCAAGGCTAAGGCGACATATAACGAAGCCATGAAATGCGCGTTCGAGTCTGTTCTCTGATCCCAAAGACGCCCTCCCCGGCCAACGCTAGCAGTGGGAGAACACAGTCCGTGAGCCATGCGGGAAATGCCGTAACAGCAAGCCGAAGAGCAGAGTAAGTCGTTCTGACATATCATTTCTTCCCAACA
The DNA here is from genome assembly GCA_000349905.1 of Volvariella volvacea V23. NCBI lineage: Eukaryota > Fungi > Basidiomycota > Agaricomycetes > Agaricales > Pluteaceae > Volvariella > Volvariella volvacea. The sequence goes on along the minus strand of KB722736.1, from coordinate 1,414,089 downwards.
ACCAACCCAGCCATTCCTTCCCTTCAGCTTCTTTCCTTTAATTTCTTATGTTCTGAGCCCTGAAAACCCTTGATCCAGGAAGCACTTCGTACCGCCCCTTTGTCCGACAACGCCCAGATAAATTGACGTATCTGAAATGCCGCCACGCAAGCCGTTACTCTCGTTCGACGATATTACACGTCCGAGGCTTACAAGCACGTTTAGCCCAAGCAGCGATGACGACGATACGACCAAGAACTCTAAACGGTGGTATCATTATCTACCCCTGTGTGGTGAGTGCCGCGTTCTGCGCCACACACAATGCATCTTCATCTCAACGCACGACGGCAACAGGAACGCTTTTCTTCATCCTGCTACCACAACCGTCTATCATTCTCTCCCTAACGGATTACTATCTCCAAGTGCTTCACAAACCGATTAACTTCATCATCCATATTGGTGTCATATACACGCTTACATTTATGATCCTCTCCTCCCTCATCGTCTGCATCGTACGGGACCCGGGTTCGGTTTTGCATACCTCAACACGATCGCGTTTCCAAGAAGGACTTGAAGATGATACCCACGCACGCGGGAATGGACGCGGACGGAATGAAGAGGAAGAGATCGAGCTTTCACAAGCCTTAATGACAGATGACGATTTTAGCGCACCGTGGAAATGGTGTCGAAAATGCTGGGTGGGTGGTTGTCTGCACCGCTTTTTTGTGGTCCCTGTTCATTTGGAGTGCGCATATAGGCGCCTAAACCCGAGAGAACGCATCATTGTTCAACATGTGGGCGTTGTGTATTGAAGATGGGTATGCAGGATCTATTTAACTCTGCGATAACACTCAACTAATTGGTCCTATCCCTACTTCACAAAGACCACCACTGTCCATGGCTTGGAGGAAGATGTGTTGTAAGCCGAACATACCACCCTCTGTCTAACTTGCTTTGATCGGTTGACGTTATTGATTGTTCTAGGGCCATCGAACATACCCTGCCTTTGTGCATTTCTTGTTCTGTATCACCGCTCTGTCTATTTATACTGCTGTATTATCAATATCTGGACTTCTCTGGTCGTTCAGTAACCCTTATTCCATTGTAAGCACAAGTTCATTTTGCTGGTTCATCACTAATCACCCCTTTGCAGAATGAAGTGACGCCAATTCATCAACTGTTTCTTTCTGCGATGGGATGCGTGTTTGCCCTCGTCATCGGGAGCTTCTTCTGCTATCATGTATACCTTATCCTGTAAGCTTTGCATCGCCCTCTAGTCCTTGTAAATAGGCGCCAACAACCCGCATGGCTATAGGACCAATCAAACCACTCTGGAACACATATCCCCATTCCTACTCCTCAAATACCTCCCGCCCCTTCCGGAAAACGGGCATTCCTTATCCAGTCCACCACTAGAACCCGAACTCACGTATGCACAACGAAGGCTGGTCAAGGATGCTCATGGATGTATACGACGATATGATGTGGGGTGGAAGAAAAACGTAGCCCAAGTCTTTGGGTGTAAACGGAAGATTGGGTGGGCTTACCGCGCTTGGTATGGTGGTTCTTCGTAAGTATCTTTCGGGGTCGAGATGTACGAATAGACGCCTAATTTTGGAGTAAAGGCCTGGAGATGGAAGGATATTCCCTTATAACCCTCGATCGGATGAAATGCTTACAAGATTGGCAACGGAGCTCATCAAACTCGATAAAAACAGATAATTACCCTATTCCTCTCGCTCTGGTTACATACCCCTTCCTTTTTCTGTGAATATATTCTAACACTGCTATATTTTATATTGGGGGTATTCAGTCTTTCGTTCATAGTTTTTCTCGTATTTGTTGTCGCTCACTTACTCTTTCTTTTCTCTCTCGTGTGTATCGGGGAACAGTCTGCCTTTGTATTTGCGAACCCTTTTATGGACCGTCTCGATACAGTAAATCGCGCCCAGCGCTATCAATAATCCTGTAATGCATCTCACACCCAAATTAGTACCATTCCGGTTAATACCGGGGACCCTCCATCGAGCATCGCGCAATAATTGCGAATCGAGCGTTTGAGCCTGGTATATATCGTCCTGCGCTCCATAACATTACAGCTTCTTCCCTTCAACTTCTCGTTGGTCCCCCCAACTTGTCCGCTGTGAATTTGGACCGAACTGCAACATACAACTTCCAACGTTTGATCTATGCACAAAGTTCCAATTGCAACCACCGCCACACACACACTCCCAATCTCCACTTAATTTGGCAATATCATGATGGCCTATATCTATCCTTGAATCACGTTCGCGCTTACTCATTGCATCGCCTTTTCTGGTGAGCAAGTTCTCTCGCCGTACGTGATCTGCCTATCGAATTCCGAACGAAAGCGCTTTGGATTTCATTTGTTGCTTTCCCTCTGCGCCATCGCGATGTACTAGAACTGGAATTAGAGATTCCTGTCGGATGCCGAGGAGAAATATCGCGTTTCTCATCACTAGCTAAACCTTGAAGCATTAGCGCCCGTACTTCAGGGGGCGGCGGTGCCGAAGCTATACAGTACCACTCGTCCCTCCGTGTGCACGCACCAATTCCTGCTTACAGATACCAGGAACAGTTCGGCGACGGGCTGACAAAACTTGTATGATGGCTATGATGGCCGTTGGATATCGTGACTGGTTCAGGTCAATGGCGCTGTGCAGGCGCAGCGGGACAGCGGCGATGGAAGAACTTTCAATTACACATCAGTACCGTGACTGGCATGGATCCATGACGTCGGTCAGTGCCGATTCGAATTTCCGGGTCCTCCCCCACATGTGCGCCTAGCCCGCCCAGCGTCCCAATCGGGCTGGTGATCGAATGGAACGATGCCGGTCGATGTCCCCTGATATCCTTGTTCATGTGTTACGCCTGCTATGGCGGGGGATTCGTCCCAGCAGCTGTTGATGAGACGCGGGCCCGACCCATAGTTTTGATTATTTTGATTTATGGGGTCAATTTTGTGATGATCCCTTGATGTCATTCAGGTGATAGGCCGTGTTATGGTTGCCGATCGAGGCACAGGTTTAATGGGCTTACTGAAAATACCAAGCATCCATGCAATTGGAAAATCATTAATCACTAAAGAAGTCCTTCTCACCACAGCTCGTCCTCACTGGCATCGTAAAGGACACGGGTAAGCATCTGTTCTGGGAAGGTGCTTAGCTGACGGGGCTCCTCCTTTGGGAATCAGCGTAACAATAGTAATATACGACTATGCCCATGCATTGCCGGGATGTGCGGTGCTTCGATCACCTTTCCTAGAAAACGTGATCAATACTCCCCCCTCCATCCCAAAT
>KB722736.1:1399339-1410690 GCA_000349905.1 Volvariella volvacea V23 | reverse complement strand
GCGATCATCCCTTCGCCGTGAGCAGCCATTCGGTCTGCTAGTTGTGTAATAACTAGAACAAATCTGGGGGGTCTGGAAATGAACCGGGTGGAGTGTCTGGTTCATTGCGACCGTTATAAAAGGAGGCAGAACTCGGGACGTTTGTCGCTGGTTGCACTTGTCTGCCCACCTCCACTCCAACCTTTCAGTAATCACGATCGCCCACCTTTGCGTCTCAACTACACCTCGTTCTCTTGGGCACCTCGTCTTTGCCGTCTACAGCAACCGCCTTTACCAGAACCGCTATGCCTGCTGAAATCATCGACGTGCACCTCCAGAATGCCAGCCCCGTTGATAACCTCAGGGAGGAAATCATAGAGGGTCTATCTCGCCCCGCTGGGGAGAAACGCCTGCCCACCATGCTCTTGTACGACGAGCGTGGTTTGCGGCTCTACGACAACATCACCACTGAAGTCCCGGAGTACTATCTCTTTGGGGCAGAGGAAGAAATTCTCAAGAACCATGCCACCGACATCGTTCGCGCCATGCATATGCGCAACGGAAATGGGGTTGCAACTCCAGACGAAGTCGTCTTGGAACTCGGAGCTGGGTGCGTACATCCATATTTGTATTTGCCTTTGGGGTTGTCTGGGCGTCTATTCGCATTGCCGTCCGTTGCCGGATCTTCGATGGTCCCGTGTCGCATTGCAACGTTGCACCGTACTGGACCATTATGGCTTTCGCAAGTCACCACGACATAATTGGAGCGATGCCCCTTCATATACCGTAATATTACGCTATTGGAGAGGTGTCGTGCTCCTTTGGGCTCCATCTAGCCGAAACGAGCGTAGTCTCTGTTCTCATGATATTGTCACCCCTCTATTTTGACCTCGTTTTCTATTCGCTCTTCGTTTTACTGACGAAATGGCTTGGATATTTTAGGGCTCTACGCAAGACTTCTCACATCCTTCTTGGCTTATCATACTTGGTGCCCCAGGAGTCCAAGTCTGCTCCCATCACATACTACGCCCTCGATCTCGAAGAGCGAGAGCTTCAGCGCACCTTGGATCAAATCTCCATGTCTGATATCGGCAAAGCGCTCTCGGGCAAAGTCGAAACCAAAGGAATGTGGGGTACTTACGATGACGGCCTGAAATTCGTTCAATCTGGTGGCCTCCAATCACGCAAAGTGGCCGCTCAAATCCAGATCGCCCCTCGGGAAAGGTTTGCATTCCCTTCCAAGGACAAGGACGATCCCAAATCGCCTCTTTCGCCCACTGATAACGGTGGCGATAACTCCCCACAATCCACATCATCCGACTTCTCGTCTTCTGGATCAGTGACTTCTCCCATCTCGGAGAGAAGCGATTCAGCACCGTCTGATACGGATCCTTCTTTACCTCCTTCCCCTGCGGACTCTGGCGCTGATCAGCCCCCGTTGCATATCCTATTCTTGGGATCCACCTTGGGCAACTTTGGAAGGGAGGATGCGGCAAAGTTCTTGCGCGGACTTTCACTTCGTCCTGGATCGAGTGATACGCTGCTCTTGGGAATGGACCACGATAACGAGAAGGAGTTGATCGAAGTAGCGTATAACGATCCTAAGGAATACACGAAGAACTTTATTATGAACGGCTTGCGGGTTGCTGGTAGGACTCTGGGACAGGAGAACCTGTTTGACGAAGATAATTGGGAGTATGTGAACCGATATAATACCGTAAGTGCTCGACGACTTGTCTCCAAGGGCCTGGAACTGAAATAACTTCACCTCCTTTCAGGAAGAACGTATGTCGGCCTAGTTTCACGCCTGTCGAAAACACTAACATGACCTAGGCCAACACGAGGCCTTTTTCAGAGCCAAAGTGGCGCATACAGTCCAAGACCCCGCCACTAAGAAGGAGTTTTCCTTCGCAGAAAACGAATTGCTCAAGATCGAAGAGTCCTTTAAGGTCGGTAACATCCTTCCTTGGTTGACCCGTAGACTGACCCATCATATCTTACATAGTTTTCTGACGAGGATGCATATACCCTGTTCTCAGAGGCCAGCCTCCGACCAATTCAACGTTGGACCGACAGTACGGGACGGTACTCCCTGTGGCTCTTGGAACGACCGGCATTCACGTTCCCTCTCCTGACTTCTCTCTCGGCTTGCAACCTACAGGGACAACTCATTCCGAAGACCCCCGTATCCTCCTCCACCTTGGGAGTACCCTCACCACAGGAATGGGAGAACCTGTGGGCCGCTTGGGATTGCATCACGCAGAAGATGATTCCACCTTCTATGCTCCACCAGAAGCCGATTGATCTCAGGCATATCTGCCTGTTCTATTTGGGCCATATTCCGACTTTCTTGGATATCCATCTTTCTAGGTTGTTGAACGAACCGCATACGGAGCCTGAACACTTCAAGGTAAGAGCTTTTTAACGTACGGTCGAGTCTATGCTGATCTGGGGTACTTTTAGTATATATTTGAGGTATGAATGAATTTGAGTGGCACTTGTCTTTTGTCTCACTTCCTCATGATAGCGCGGTATCGACCCTAATGTCGATGACCCGACAATCTGTCATGTATGTGTTCCTCTCTACATGTCGGACCTTCCACCTGACCTACCGCCACACATAGCCCCACTCTAAAGTGCCAATTCATCCCGAAGACTGGCCTACGCTCCCCACGATTCTCCAATTCCGATCTCGCGTTCGTTCCAGACTCCTCAAGCTATACTCTGATATATCGAACGGGACTATTCAACTCACCTATAAAGTCGGCAGAGTTCTGTTCATGACATACGAACACGAGGCCATGCACGCCGAGACGCTCTTGTATATGCTATTGCAAAGAGGTGGAACTGGGACTTTACCCCCACCTGGATTCATGCCGCCGAACTGGTCTACCTTGTTTGAAATTTGGGATTCTGCACCGGCTCCAGAGAGCAAGACCGTTACTTTGGGACCTGAGGACGTTGCGATTGGCCATGACGATCCCGAAACTGAAGATGAAATAGAGGTCAAAGTAAAGCCAGGCATCGGAGACGTCAAGGATCACGAATTTGGATGGGACAATGAGCATCCAAAGTCGGTTGTTAGGGTTGAACAATTCCAGATTGAATGGAGGCCTGTGACGAATAGACAGTTCTACGAGTTCTTCAAGTCAGAGAAGGCGAAAGGGCAAAAGGGATTACAGTTCCCTGCTAGCTGGATGGAACGAGATGGAGAAATTCAGGTTTGTCCCACCGCGTTGCCCGTCTTTGCTGCTCAGTTCGACTGATTCCACATCCCCAGGTCCGCACATTATATGGTCCCGTTCCCCTCAAGATCGCACAGGACTGGCCCATCATGACGACCTATACTAACCTCTCCATCTACGCTATGGTCAATGGAGGAAGGCTTCCGACTGAGCCGGAGTTAAGACTGTTCTATGATAAATTTGAGAGCGGTTATGAGGGAGGTGCTAATCAGGGATTCCGGAACTGGCACCCCGTACCGTAAGTCTCCCTACTCTTCTGCGTGGTCTTTCAGTGAATTAATGTTTATGATGCAGAGCTACGACAGGGGGTAAGAGGAACGGAGGCAAAGGTGGAAATGGAGGTGTCTGGGAGTGGACCTCGACAATTTTTAGTAAACGCGATGGATTCGTTCCATCCGTCTTGTATCCCGGGTAAGTATCTGTGTGCTAAATGATTCCGATTCTTTTTCATCCCCTGTTCCTCGCAGGTATTCCGCTGATTTCTTTGACGAAACACACAACGTAGTGGTCAGTCTTATTCACTAACCTCCTAAGTCATTTAATTCTGATTTCCTATTTTCATAGATCGGAGGCTCGTTTGCAACTATACCCCGTATCTCTGGCAGACGGTCATTCAGGAATTGGTACCAACGCAATTACGAATATGCGTGGGTTGGTGGAAGAGTTGTGTACGATATTCCGTCGGCGAGCAAGTCTGCTTGATCGGTGTAATCGACGGAGATTGTATTTTTACATCTTGATCCTATTCCTCGTTTTGTTTCTTGTAATCCCAGTCATCGCTGGTTCACGGACGATGCAATCCATTTCTTGGTTTGCTTGTTAGTTAGTTTTTGTACAACACTTGCGTTTAACATGACAGATATCTGTCCGACTCGAGTCGATACACGACCGCGTTACGGTTTCTACTCAATGCCCAACTTGGGCTGGTCATAATTCCAGCGCAAATAAGAATGTTTGATCTCCTATTTCCCACCTCTCCGCTTGATACACACATAACCAACACCAAAAATCCTTCATCGCGAACGCGGGCTAGACCCGCCACCAGTCAATGCAAGGCATAACACCTGGGAGTCTCGGAGCCTAAGGATTGCCAGCAGGTATGCATACCAGGAGTACGTAGTTGTAAGTATTAATATAGATTCACATTCACTCTTCTCTTTGCAACGCATTCAAACCACTAGTCGGTTCTTCCAAATATTAATTTGTTAGGTGACCTTCAACACTTGTACCTAGGCCTATGCCCACGCCACGAACACTACTAAGGGGTCGGTACACATACGGGCACGGATACATCATGATAATCTACAGGGCCGCCTACAGTTCATCCCTCAAGCCTCAGTTCTCGTGCTCTTATTTCCTGATCAACCTGAACGATCGCCTGTTCGCGGCACCACAGACGCGCATTTGGTGGTCGCATTATCAACTTTCCGCGTGCGTCAGTCAGTGATTCCATCAAATATCGTGTCTATGGCTCACCCGTTTCATATTCGATCTTGACATGGAACAAGCCCGGCAAGCGCCTCATGAATTCTGTTTTGTCTGGTACAGGTTCGCCCTAAAATTAGATGGACAATAAATTATCACCAAATGCACCGATTTGAGAGGGAAACCTGTCAATCTATCACGTACCGCACGCATCACAGCAGAATAATCGTCAGTGTGTACCAGTATAATGTCGGCATCAGGGACCTGCATTTCACATTTAAGTAATAGGGCTATAGTTATCGAGGAATCAGTATATACCTGCTGTTGTACTCATTCTTCAAGCCATAAAGCGGGGTCACACTCAGAAAACATAGTTTCAAATAGTGGTTTGGACAGTGTGGTAATTGGATGAGAGGAGTTTAAGACACCTTATGACGCCTTATATTCCGGAGACTATGAAACAGGAGATGTGGAGTGGCTATTTCCTATAGGGGTTTTCTATGGAGGTGAATCACAGGGTTTCTCCTGTCGTGAGGAGAGACCGTGTGGCATCATGGTACACAAGGGCGGCGGCAATCGCAAAGCCAAACATTATGTACGCGTCTGGCATTACTCTGCTCTGCCTCACTCTGCTCTGCCTCACTGTTGAGCTGAGTTACGAGATATACGCATTGATATGACGAGCTATCCATTATAATCAGTCAGTGGATAGCCTTCATCATTATTTTGGAAAGAGGCCCTTTTTCAACCTGCAAATCTAGCAAATAACCATTCCAAATCGCCTTTTCCAGAAATAAAAACGAATCCTAGAAGCAAATGAGCCATAAGTTGACATATGTTTAATTTACCATGGCGAGTGATTAGTGCATTTGCAAGCCTTCTTCAGAACTGCACAGTTGTGAACATTTTCTATTCTTATGATGTAACAAGGGCCGTGAGAGTCACTAGAACGCCACTAGCGCCAGTGCGGTGGCGAAGCACTCTTCACTTACACTCGACACTCGACTATGGGCTTTCCAAGTGAGCAGGCATTGTACACTCGCATGCTTATGCTACAGCGACATGGGTTTCCCCTCTGGGTTCCATTCACGATTACCGGCCCAACTGCAGGCATCCGCATTGGAGATGTTGGCCATGTTAATCGCAGTGGCTCTTTTATACCACTCTTCAACACTAGAACTACAGCTGACCACCCAATCAACTTTCGTGGGCTACCAGAGAATTTCAATTCAATCGAAATTCCTATCACATATACCCCTCTGTATCACAAACCCAATACATTTATGCTCAGCGGTCGTATCAGTGATATGCGTCCAACTCTACAAGAGAATGAGCAGAATAATCACACAGGATTCGAGTACTTCCACTGGTTATCCAGTCTCTTACTCTGTTGAAGCAACCCATAGGCCACCATACCCTTCCACATGGACGTCCAACGAAGGCGGCTCCCTTTATCTTCCCCAAGGTGCTTCGCGATTGGAAGTATCTGTGGATTACCAGAAAACATTATCATCAGGAATGCTGTAAATTGGTATCATTTCAGTGAATCAAAGCATGGGCGCGAGGTCCTCAACGGTTCGCTTTGTTTCATTACTGGCATAGACAAAACTCACGAGTGGATGGCTGGAGCATTTTACCGTTCTCCTAATGATCAGTTCCCCTCACGCAAGACAGGGTGAAGTAGGCCTGAGGATGTTGGGCAGCAAGACCCTACATTTTTGGCTGATATACCGATGGCCAGAATCAAAGTATCTTCATACGGGGATACCGCATCTGGATTTACCAGAAAACTTGCTTCAGGCAGCTTCGTAATGTCGTTAAATCTATAGTATCATGGAGACCAGGAGGGAATAACGTTGAAGTAAGTGTCTCGTCACAGTGCTTAATCCCGGGCTAATTACTTGAGCTTAGTTGGAAGGGATGGGATCGCCCCGATTGCTTTGTGACCTTGCTATATGGCTTCAAGAGTGGGTTCTACGCAAGGCTTGATTACCAGTGAATGTAATTCCCTTGAGCTTACATTAAGTAGGTCCCAGATGCAGACGCAATAATCACCCATGACAACGACTGGTGTGCTGCACTCAACGAGGTTTGTGTATCCGTCCTCATAAAAATGTCTTTGGATTGATACATTATTGATGCAGAACGAGTTTCCTTTCCCTGATAAAGTGTCGTTTACGAAGCGCTTACCAGGCTTATTTACTGTTGCAATAAATCAGGAAAAAGGTGACGCCGTCTGTGTTTTATATCGACTTCTATGATTGAATGCCATAAGTAGTTGACAATGTACAATATAAGTGCGCATATCCCCTACTTCGACACGAACGCAATCTTCCTGTAAGCGGGACAAAACTGCGCCGGAGGGGGGGGGGGATTGGCATTTCTCCAGGCCTCCATGGACACATTATAAGGTATCATCCAAGTGAGTGGCGACCAATAGCTTCTAATAAAACGGGGAGGAGTCCGATGAACAAATTCTTATGACGAATGTACAATACTTTTCCATCCCCTTTAGTACTGACTGTATGCATTAGTCGCCATCATAATGAATATGTTGTCGCCTCCGAAACCTGCCCATGTGGGTCTTGGAGACTGTTATTGGACAGGAGGCAGAGCTATCCTACAATGAACGATGGTCAATTCCTGTGTCTCCCTGTTTGTAAGATTCAGGGAGGCTTATGGGCTCTGACAAGTGCTGGGAGATCATAATTTGGAAGAGATGGATTATGTACAACCTGAAATTACGTCTCTTGGTGAGCCTTTACCGAAATCCCAATCAATTTATACAGTTTATTCATAGTACCTGTGGTCCAAAGCATGTTGCCCAAGACATTTAGCGCAACATCCTTGCAGCCATTTCGTTTTCGAAACAGCTCCACTGCTAATGAAGCATATAGATAGTCTGTAAATATTAAGGGGGTGCAGGTGATAAAGTGAGCGCACGACAATTCAGCATTAGTACGAATATAGTTCGAGGCCGGATAGGAGTATAGAGAGCCCATGAGTACTTGCGCGCTCTTACCTGAACCTCTGACTAAGTCGCAGAGCTGTGTAGTCCATTCATGTCAATGCAAACAGCGACTCAACCGAGCTATGACCGTCAGAGCGACGCAACCTAGGGCGTCCCCTCCGGATTCGATGTCTGGGGTATTGCTATTTCCTGTATTCCGAGAGTGTCATTCTCTGTTATACATAAATTGTGCAGGGCTTTCCGCGGCACTAGATATGCACATTTATAGCGCATATTGTCCACTATTCCCAACGATTAGATGGCAAATACCTATCTGAATATGAGTGCTCATACCTATCTCATAATCAATTCCAATCGTGAATAACCGAGGCAAACGTTTCTGAAAGGATGTTCTGTTAGGGAAGGGAAACTCACCCTATTAAGGAGTCGTTAATTGTGCGTCAATAAAAAATATACCTTTTGCGAGTGCTTGGCTGACCTTGTCTATTGCAGCAGACCAATCGTCGTCATGAATGATTACAAGATCAGCATCTGGAACCGGTACGATGTAGCTAAGCTCTGCATAACTAGACGTATTGACGAGCGAACCTTGTGCAAGACCCATTCTTGTTGCCATATAGCAAGCTCGCATAATAATGGTGGTGGCCACATCCAGTGCAACTAAGTTTGAATGATCAGCTTGAGACCACTCCCCACAATAGCAAAACTCACTTCAACCTTAGTCTCGCTAGAAGCCCAAGATGTTATGGACTTGACGGCGTTGCGAAGCCGTCTAAAGCGAGCCTTCTTATACATCCAGATACGATAACCCCGTATAAAGACACTCTGGTTTTGACCATCTGGCATATCAGCACGAAATATATCATCATTGGACTAGCCCTATACATTTGAAAGGGATTCTTGGGGGATTTGGAGAATGCGCCAGCCATCCACTGGTGGGTCTTGTCCACGTCAGTGATGAAATAGAGCGAGCCGTTCGGAATACCATCGTGATAGTTTGTCTGACTAAATTGATACCATTTCATGGCATTTCTCATAATCAACCTTTTCAACATTTGTTTGGCTTGGACATCCACGTCCAACCGTGAAGCACCTTGGGGTAAAGTGCGCCGCCTTCGTTAGATGCCTACGTGAAAGAAAACGATGGCCTGTGGACCTCAGTAATGAGTCGCTAAGGAGTCCGAAAATAATGAGTTTACGCATTTACTGTTAGGGCAGGAGATGAATCATTTGGTAGAAGACTTGGGCGGGTATCATTGCGGACAATGCCGCTGAGCATGAATGTTTTGGGGGCGTAATATTGGGGTTGAAATGCGATAGGAATTTCAACCGGGCTGAAACCACCTGGGACACCACGAAAATTAATTGGATGATCGTGGGCAGCTCTGGTGTTGAAAAGCGGCAGAAACGAGCCATTCTCGTTAACGTGGCCAACATCACCAATGCGAACGCCTACGGTCCAAGTGGAAGGAGGGCCGATTTGAACGAAAGGAGCCCAAAGCGGGTAGCCCTGGCGCTTGAGCATCAACATACGGGTGTACATTCCTTGTTCATTTGGGGGGTCCATCGTGCAGGGGTGAAAGAAGTGCATGTTTTCTCGTCTTCGCCACTGCAGTAGTGTTGTGAAGCTCTCACGCCATCGCTATTATGTCATTACAGCTTGCATCGCAAAAGTGTGTTGTTGGTCACCCTCTCTTCCTCGTACTTTTCGTCGGTCGGTCAAAGCAGTTGGGACGTGGCGCCATACGCTGTGCTATAATCGGGTGTGCATAAGACTCGGAACTGACACTACGAATGAATGCAATTATAATTACTAGACAGTGTGTGTGTACAAACCATTATGGCCGTCTTCTATCCTTGTTACGATTTAGGAACTTTGAGTTCCTCTTCTCGGGGTCAATCCATTCCACCCCCAACTCTGTGAAGATCGCCTCCTCGACATCCGTCTTCAACAGTTCCCAGTAACCTTCCTCCACCCTACTGGGATCCTCAGCGTCGTCTATAGGCTGGATGGGATTCCACCTCCATAGTCCGTATTCGTTGAGGTATAGACCACGCTTGGAAGCCTTTACCATGAGATCGCGGATGAAGGGCCGATTCCCGGTCAACATCAGCAGCGCAGCTGCTCTCGACTTCTGTGGCGCGAGGCTGTAGCGCGAGTTAGTAGGCAGGAGGTAAGTGGAGGCGCGGAGTCGTACTATATTTCAACATGCTTGAAGTTGCCCTCCTTTTTCTGGCAACCTTCAAGTCTTTCCCATAGGGGTTCCCCCTGTGCTGGTATCCGGATGATCCCCCGCCATTTCCTCTCCCGAGACATCGAGGTGGCGGCTATTACCCCTCTTTTCTCCAGGTGATTGATCACATTCGTGTACAGAATGTTAGAGCCCTTTCCGATAAGTGCACCGCCAAAAAAGGTCACCGTACGCTTGTTACGTCGTGAGCTGATTTGCGTTGGGACATCTGATGGGAAGGGGACGTGAACGTGGTCAGGGTGCAGCAAAAGGAATCTGAGCTTTTTGAGGTTGGGCAAGCCTCTGCGACTAGAGGAAATTAGTTAGAGGGTTGAGCAAGAGTGAGGGTATACATTTACTATTCGTCAACAAGCAAAATCTCAAATTGAGATGACAGATACGACTCCAGCACTTCCTAAGATAATGATAAGCATGCATATACGCGCCACAGGGATCGCTAACTTACGTGTGCTACCTCAGCATCTTCTCGTGTCATATGTTTCGGTAGTTGTTTCTGAAATCCCAGTTGTATTTTCCAGTTTTTGGAAAGCAAGTGGCGATACTTATAAAGCCGCAAATCGTCGATAGACCGACAGCCAGCATCCACCAACCGTTTGGCCTTGACAGCCCTAGAATGTTTTCAGTTCGTCCAATTCTCCATGACGTTGAGGAATGAGATACCCTATTCCAGGCAGGGTGGTCAGTTCGAGTTCAATTCGCTTTTTCTTGTCCTCCTCTGCAATGGCTGGGCTCAGTCCGGCTGCATACTGAATGAAGTGTTGGAGTGAAGCTCGTGATATTTAGTTGGAACTACGAACCTCTCCCTGCTGGTCCAAGTATTCTATTATCCGCCGTGTAAGACCAACACCAATTCCGGGTAGCTTCGCATTACTGCTCTTAGTCAATTTGGAAGTGCACGCGCAATGGGATGAAAACTTACCGCTAAAGTCTGGGTAGCCAAACGCAGGGGGTAGCCCAAACCCCCTATAACCTTGATTGCGTTGCTATACGACCGCACCTTGTATGGATTTCTTTCCGGACTTATATCCTCCTCCTCTCTGCCTATTCTCTAGTTGTCTCAGCTTGCCTGAATCTTAATGTGGGGCGAAAAGCGACGCACGCTGCTGCAACATCTTTACTATGCCCGCGTTGGGACCTGGGGTTCTGGTGTTTGGAGCTCTTGTCTCGGTACCGTGTGTCGTGCTGTCTTTGCTAACGCCAGAACTAAAGGCTCGACATGAGCCGTGCCGCGGGGCTACTACGCGTCCATTCCCTTCAACCCCAGTTCTAAGACGCGTGCAGGAACTTGAAGTAAATGGTGATTGACGTGTGCCACCATGAGAAAACCGCGGTAGTATCGGTGTGCTTGCCAAAGGGGTTCGATTCAGAGCAAAAAGAGTGCGGTGATGCCGAGGAATCATTCAGACGCGCATACGGGTTGAGAGCAAAGGGTTGAAAGCGCTGATGGTGGGAATTTCAAAAAAAGCGAACCAAGTGTTA
>KB722736.1:1357138-1399239 GCA_000349905.1 Volvariella volvacea V23 | reverse complement strand
CGAAATCGCACAATCAACATCAATACATGCTCCCCTGCCCACCAGCGGGATGCAGCGGCAGGCACTCTGGAGTTGCAAAGGAACTTGGAATCTAGCTTTGTGATGGTTTAGTCCGCACCGTGCATTGCTCCCGGGATCAGGCATTGCTGTCGGAGTCCGGTTACTTGATGGCCGATCCTTGTCCGTGAACCACCGCCTTGACACCGGCCTGTAGCTTCAAGCCACCGTTATTCGGGAGGCTTATGACTGGCCCATCCTTTTGTGGCGCAACTCATCACGTTGGCCATCGACTACCACCATCCATGGCCCCTTTTTACAAGGCAATCGACATATCCCATGCACCTAACCTCTCTTCCGAAGAAATAGGTGTCTACACGGGACATGTGGACCCAGAGTGTGCAGTTGGCGCGTAAGTCGACATACTTCCCCTGCAGTCGAAGGTGAGCTAATCGAGCCTGGCGTCGGTAGTGTACCGAATGGAGGTGCGCTCCTCGTAATAGAACTGTACGTTCTTGCTCTTCAGCGATGGAGGTAACAGGCTACGTGCTGGCGCTTATACTCGAAGCATGCATTCAGCACCAAGCACAAGCATCTGAGCATACCGACCCCATTCACATCACCGCCCATTATCTCAGACCAAGTTCAGTATCCCACTTCGAAGTCCATATTCGCACCGTCAAGGTCGGAAACAGGTTTACAAATCTATCTGCGGATTTTATGCAAAAGGTATGCAAGCAGGCACCAACTTGACCTCGACCGACCTCTAGTGATGACAGGGTTTAGCAAAAGTCACAAGCCATGCTATATTTGGGTGCAATCGGCCAACAACTGGCGCCACCGCTCATTCAGGCCTTACCCTATCCGCGCCGTCACCATTTGCGCGGCGTATTCCCCTCTACACCCATCCTGCTACAGCAACTCCCACGTCTCTTCGTCATACTTGGAAATTCCATAAGCAAGTTAGATGGGCAGAAGACCCTATAATTCGCTCAAAAAACCAGATAGAAAACCGTGTGCTTGAAAATGCGAAGCGACCTGCTCCTGAATCGAACCCTTCCGGTAACAACGAGAGCAGCAGGACTTTCGTTGGAGGTGATGGGTTGGAATGGGGTGCTTGGTTTGAATTCGTTGATGAGAATGAACGACTCACCAACCCCCACCTTGCATTCCTGGCCGATATATTCTTGAATGTCCCCACCCTCTTGCCAAAGAGCGAAAGACCAGGCTTGACGACCAGGCACGTCGACCCCAATCTCTACGCGTAATGGACGTCGTGACTAACAGATTTCAGCTGGTTTCCCACCGTGATGATTTCTGTCGAATTCAAGTGGCCCATCCCACCAGCGTCGCCACTCCGCTCAAAGCGCACAGTTGGGCTCTATTCCAATGGAAAGTTTTTGACACATCCCCAAGGAAGACACGATGCCTACGTAGAAGTGTGGACTGCGCCTTGTGACATAGGTCAGGTCGGTGCAGCAGGAGGGGAAGGTTGGCGAGACAAACAAGTGTGTTTGGCTACAGCTACCCAAATGGCCTTGACCGTACCCATGGAGGTGAATGAGGCCAAGGGAAAGAGGCATTCTGAGGGAGAGGGTGCGCGGAAAGCTCCCAAAAACCTTGACAAAGCTAAGTTGTAGAATAGCCATCGTGATGTGTCTTCATTCATCTTGTTCACTTGTAATGGTTCTTTCTTGGAAAAAAACAAAAATGAAGTATCAGACTCCTCAGCGTGTCTGTTTTCCGGCCTCCGGGGTGAGCAAGCGAGGGCCAATTGCGTCATTTGCTTGAAAATCCCGAAGCTTTCGCATATCAGGTACTGTACCTCATGCACATCGCCGAAATTGGCAGCTATGATTGGCGCTCTTGAGGTTTGACATTTCCACGCAGGGCTTGGGATTTACACTCATCTTCCGCGTCGAGTTAGCGTCCTCTTGTAATAAGCAACTCAGTCAGCCAATGACGCCATCATCGCGACCGCGGAGTATTATTAGGGTCGGTCCCGCTTCTTCGAGGGGGCTCCTTATTGTGAACAGTCGAACTTGGACAGACATTTGCTTAGCTGGCGGTGTAGCTGATTCAGCCGAGGAAACAACCGGGTAGATGCCACCAGTCGCTGGACCGGCTCCCGGATGTGCGTTCCTCGAACACACCTTGCACGTCAGCCGCATCCAGAAGGGGTACTCATGTTCACAAGCAATTTCCCCTATAAAGGGGCTTGGAGAAGTGCCATTGTCGCCATAACCACCCCTTCTTCCTTCATTTAATCATAAACAACGCACTTCTTTGATGTCGACGTCTAAACTGTTCCAACCTATTCGAGTGGGCCCCGCCAAACTGAAGCACCGTGTCGTCCTTGCTCCGTTGACGCGATTGCGGTCATCCAAACTCGAACATGTCTCCTACCTACACCTTGTCAAGCCCTACTACGCTCAAAGATCGAGCACGCCCGGTACCTTGCTCATATCAGAAGGCACATTCATCGCTCGTAAAGCCGGTGGATGGGCCAACGTCCCAGGAATTTGGTCAGACGAGCAAATCAGCGCTTGGAAAGAGGTGCGTATCCGTTGCGTTTATTTGCTCCATTTGCAGCGTCGTTGATGGTCTTCGTATTCGTCACTGTAGATAACGGATGCCGTTCACGCGAATGGCTCCTACATATTTTGCCAACTGTGGGCACTAGGCCGTGCGGGCGATGCTCAAGTCCTTGAAGCTGAAGATCCTTCACTTGATGTCGTTGCACCCTCACCAATCCCTCTCGACAGCAAAAACTCGGGTCTAGCACCTCGCCCACTAACCATCCCAGAGATCAAGGAATATATCCAACTTTATGCCCAAGCAGCAAAGAATGCAATAGAAAGAGCAGGATTCGACGGCGTCGAGCTGCACGGAGCAAACGGGTACTTGGTAGATCAATTCTTCCAGGATGTTACGAATACGAGAACGGATGAGTATGGCGGGAGCGTAGAGAATAGAAGTAGGTTCGGTTTGGAAATTATAAAGGCGATTGCGGATGCCGTTGGTGAGGAAAGAACGGCTATCAGGCTAAGTCCTTGGGGTAAATTCCAACGTAAGTCTTCTTACTGCACTTGAGCACCCAAGACTAAAACTTGGACTTTCAGAGATGGGGATGGCCGATCCTGTGCCACAGTATACTCACATTGTCACCAAGCTCAAGGAGAACCACCCTTCATTGGCTTACATTCACGTCGTGGAACCCCGTGTGAATGGAAGCAACACGCGCCCTGTGTCGGACATAAAACCTCACGAGTCGAATGACTTCCTTCGGGACATCTGGAGCCCGAGACCATTCATTAGCGCTGGTGGGTATACCAGGGAGTTGGCTATCAACACAGCCGATGAGAAAGGGGACCTTATTGCCTTTGGACGACACTTTATCGCAAACGTGAGCGCTTCAAACACATTATTCTTGGATGGTTGATTTATTGTTGGTGTATCTTTAGCCTGATTTGCCGGTAAGACTCCAAGCCAACATACCGTTGAATCAATACAATAGAAAGACGTTCTACACACCTGGGGAGGATGTGAACGCGGCACATGGTTATATCGACTACCCATTCGCTACTACACCAGAACCGAAGAATGAGCAGGTACTCAGTCATTTGTAGGATAGGATGGCACCTAAAATTCCTAAAGTGTTTAACTCTATACCGTGTATCATCAGTATTTCTGAATTTATAGACATTTCCGACATGACGTAACGACTGCTATGACAGCAATGCTCTATTGTGGCGCTGTTAGGATACCTTCAGAAAACGCGAACTATCCATTCTGCCCGAGACGCGACGCGACGGAAGCAACGGAAGCAAACTGCGTAGTCCCCGAAAGTAATGAGCTGGCGCATACATACCTATTTCTACGACTAAGTGCATGCTCGCCTGGCGCGATTTCGTTTCGCACTCTTCTCAGCCCCAGTCCCATATTTCCCACACCTTTCTCTACGAATGCCAAATGGTGACGCACCTCAAAAATGGCGTTCACGGACTCAGCCAACCCATGTATATACCGCACAACTACCATCTGGCGAATCAACGCTTCATCAAAAGTCATCAAAAGATCCTGCACGGCCCGGCCAGAAATCAGTGCTCTGCAGCTATTGCGAATGGATTTGAATACTCACAATTTCATTACACAGTTGGAGGCCCTAGATGTGAACCGTAGCAACTTCGCACTCCCAAACTAGTCTCCTACACACCCTCTCAAGAATATGATTTCGAGGCAATAGTGGAGCTGGACGAAAGAGGGGACTTGAGATCTATGGGAAATAGTTCGCGCTCATAGTGTTAAGGCCAGAGTTAATTATAAAGGTGGTAAAGGTTTCTCCGAATTGCTTCCAGTTCGCGCAATATGAGTAATGATGACTGTGCTCTTATTCAGTGTGGCCTCCTGCTGGCCTTCCATATATATTGAATTGGCGTAATATGATGCTATCTGGATCTACGAAATAAGCCAACCAATTGGCGCTGGCGTCTGACAATTGAATAGCATAATATAACGAGCGCCTCACACCCATGGCGAAGATATTGAAGTTTTCTTGGAGCCTCTCAAAGACGAGCATCGCTCAAAATTCGGGATTTGGTGGTGCATTGCAATTACGGTGAATATGAGCTATGAACCTAACGTAGGACAACCACATTGGGATGAGCCCCTGATCCAGACATAGCTACCACCATGGTATTGGTTGCAACTCATACGCTCTCGGAATTCCATATCCATGACCTGCTCAGGCTAAAACTGGTATTCAACTTTTTACACGAGTGCGATGGAGGTGACGCAGTAATGAGCATTTCGATGGCCATTTCAATTGACTCCTAGTGGTTGGCGATCGTATTAGAGACGACACAGAGACGGGCAGGACTTTCTTGAGTGACATTATGCGATAACGAGGAGTCAAAAATTCGCCATAGCCACCTCACGCCCACATAGCTATTTCCTATTTCGTTCGAGCAGTGCCCCCAACCTTTGAGCTACGTAGCAGGCGTCCTGATTGGGAACATCACCACCGCTGCCTTATCGCTTCCGACGCTTCCTACCATTCTGATTGAAAACCACCAAGGGTCTTGTGTGCGGAAGAAGTGATTACTGTTTATGGTAAGTATGATTGTTGTCCCACAAGATCGCCAACTTACTCAGCGCTTCTCATTCGCTCTAACTCGACTTGAACACTGTCCCGCTCAAAGAATCGACAAGACAACCGCCAATTATCGTAGGTACGGGACATCATTGAGGCGAGAATAGCTTCTTATTTCTAAGCTCGAACTTGCAGCGGATCTCTCCTTTAAATATGAATGAGTGACGTCTTGCTTGGGTTGCTGAATCAGCTCCACTATTTTCTTAGAGACAACCCGGAATGTGGCAATAGACCGGTTCCTGGCTGCGCGACTTCTTTGGTTCTGGCATGTGGTTTTTGCTGATTCATGCAGCGTGAGTCAGCAACAATTGTTTGCCACCCGCGTCGTTCACAACATAATGTCCTCCCTATAAATGCAGGTAGAATTCGCAGTTGGTATCTCTCAAAGCACACTGATTTCTTGCTTCTTCGACCTACCATTGCTCCAATGTCTGCCTCTAAATTATTCCAGCCCATCCAAGTCGGCCCTCTCAGCTTGCAGCACCGCATTGTCCTTGCACCTTTGACGCGAACTAGGTCATCCAAAACCGAACATGTTCCCTACTTGCACCTTATGAAGCCATACTACGTCCAACGATCACGCACGCCTGGCACTCTGGCCATTGGCGAAGCAACGATCATCGCCCGCAAGGCTGGCGGGTGGGCCAACTCTCCAGGGGTCTGGTCCGACGAACAAATCAAAGCATGGAAAGAGGTTAGCGTCTCCGAATTACTGCGACGTTTGAGCCATTATTGACTCCCGCCTGTGCAGATTACTGACGCTGTCCACGCCAATGGCTCCTACATGTTTTGTCAAATTTGGGCCATGGGTCGTGCAGCCGACGACGAAACCCTCAAGGAGGAAGACCCGTCTCTTGGGGTTGTTGCTCCCTCGCCCATTCCTCTCGCCGAAGCCAATGACGGAGCAGCTCCTCGCGAGCTCACCATCCCGGAGATCAAGGAATACACCCAGCTCTTCGCCCAGGCGGCTAAAAATGCCGTCGAACAGGCGGGATTTGATGGTGTTGAGATCCATGGCGCGAACGGATACTTGGTTGATCAGTTTTTGCAAGATGTCACTAACAAGAGGACGGACAAATATGGCGGCAGCGTTGAGAACAGGAGTAGGTTTGTCCTAGAGCTCATCAAGGCCGTCTCAGATGCCGTTGGCGAAGAAAGGACGGCTATTCGGCTCAGTCCTTGGAGTAAATTCCAAGGTCAGTATCATTATGCTCCTTTTTTGATTCAAATACTCAGCTTTTTTGCCTTCATTCGTAGAAATGCAAATGGATGATCCTGTACCCCAATTCACGCACGTCGTTACCAAGCTCAAAGAGAACCATCCCTCGTTGGCCTACCTTCACATCATTGAGCCGCGCGTGAACGGGGATGACTGGCGAGCCAAGGCAGACATCCAATTTCACGAGTCGAATGACTTCATTCGCGCTATCTGGAGCCCGAAGATTATCATCAGTGCTGGTGGGCACAACAGGGAGTCTGCCATCAAGACCGCTGAAGAAAAGGGCGGTCTCGTTGCCTTCGGCCGATACTTCATTTCAAATGTGAGCACTTCCATTTCTTATCGCAAACGCAGACTTACCATTGGTATTTTTTAGCCTGATTTGCCTGAAAAAATTCGGGCTGGTGTAGAGCTTACCAAGTACGATAGAAGTACCTTCTACGTACCTGGGGAGGACGCGAACGCGGCGCATGGTTATATTGACTATCCAGTTGCCATCGCTCCTGAGCTGCATAACGGCGAATTGAAATACTGATCATTTGTAGACTTGGTAGCTCGCATAAAATTCTGTAATATTCCGGATGTAGGAGTAACTCGAACTTGAAGTAACCTCCAACATTGAGCTTTGTTCTTGTTAGTTATTTGACAACGCCTATCGTTGTAGCCGACGGTTATGCTGAACCCGTTGTGACAGCTGTCCTGACTTTGCCATGCTTGTTGGTGCACAAATGCCCGCGTCAAATCTTTGAAGCACAATGGGTTATCGCCACGAAGTGCTTGCTTAATTTCTATCTGGTTAGCTGCGTCGAGCTGTTCATACTACCAGAAGCCAAATTGACACTGGTATCATTGTAACGAGTTCTATGACTCTACGCTTCTCCTCTGCCGCTACACACAGTGACCTTATGAAGCCTAACCGAAGCATTCACGCGCTCCAAGAATACACCACAGGCTGATGGGATGTCCATCAATACTTCTGGTTGTTGACACGCACATGATGCAAATCCCCATTCGAGAGCCGCATTCTTTCTTTGGATGCCTCTTCCTGTGTATCCCGTGGACAAGCTCTGTGCACGTAATACTCCCACAAGTTGCCGATAGCCCTTTGATGCTTCGGCGGTGGCGATTATACACCATTCTTCTTTCCCTCCTCCCTTCCAACCACTCAAAAGGGCTGGGTTATCACCTGCAGTGAGGACAAGGAAGCTATTAGTGGACACAAGGGACAACGCCTCAACAGTTCAAGCGCCTGCTATGCTCTCTTCGGAAACTAAACTCGCGGGATTCTCCACAACTAGTCTACCATCGTACGTTGGGGCTCCAAGTCTCCATCGAACGCCATCGTACTCGGCCGAACCCCATGATGATGAACAACGGATTGCCTTGGCCGATCATCATCGCCCTCGACCGACGGGGAAATTCGTCAAACAGAATAAGAATGGGTTGCTGAATTTGACTCTGGATGCACAGGAAGAAGGCGCGGTGCTGCCCTTGTATGGACAGTGTGCGTCGGTTAGTGGGATTGTGGGTGTCAACTCGGCGAAGGTTGGTGGTGTGACTAGCGTTGATATTAAGGTGAGGGGAACTATTTTATTTTCTCGTACTTGACCATTACAGCTGTGAATAGATCAACGGGCGCTTAAGTGTCAGGGAGATAGGCGAGGGAGGCAAGAGCATTATCAAGCTCCGTCTGGCTCGTAGTGTGCTTTGGAGCAAGGATGAGTCCGGTGGACCACCTTCTTGTCCCACATCTCTCCCATTTACCTTGGAGCTTCCCCCAACATTTGAATATGAAGCGCATACAATTGTGGGTATTTGTGTGACGTCGTCAATTATGCGGTGCTGAGACCGTACTAATGTAGCCCCTTCCACCGACGTTCGATGTGAAACTCTCGGGACTACCTGGATTCATCGCATCGATTGAGGTGAGTGTTCCCCAAGCTCAGATCCCGCATTTTGATACAATCACCCAATATTTCAGTATACCATCGTAGTGTCAGTCACCAAACCAGTTCCGCTCGTTAAATCCAAGTTATTTAATCTACATATTGGCGAGACGTGAGTCTCTTTAGTCTCAGAAGACACCTTGGACTGACAAGATACAGTATCCTTTCCACAGCTTTCATCTATCACCCGCGCACTCGTCCAGCAAGTCCCCTCCCTGCCGCCCTTACCCTCACTCCTACACTAGCCGCTACTCTTTCGTCTTCAAACCCAGAATGGCATTGCTACTCTTCTGAATTAAAGTACAAAGGGCCCTCTCATAGCGCAAGCACCGACAACCAGAACTTGACCGTGGGATTCTATGTGCCCACGTCAAGAACATTTTGCATGACACAGTCAATACCCTTTTATATGCTGGTAGAGGGTGCGGCACCTGCCTTGGCTGCATTTTCGCCTATTGCCCCGAATCCAAATGTGGCTTTGGCGAGACAGGCGACCAAGGTGCAGTTATTTAGGCAGGCGAGCGTCGACGTTAGGTAGGTTAACTCAATGCTACATCTCGTTGATCAAAGCAAGATTAGAGGTGATGGCTGATAGTACTACCAGTCGAACCAACTTGGAAGTCAGTGACAATGGACGAACAGAAATGTGGAGAGTTGATTGCATTGGAGAGGGAACATTCAAGCATGCTGTACGTCTGGCAGTGAATGTACATACTATGTATTGACATCCACTAGGGAGACGGCCCGACTTGGATGTGCTTCTCAGGCGAAATACTCGTCCACAGTGCAGCCAAAGTGACAGGTTTCAGAGCCGGCGGGTTGACTGTCCAGGTAGGCACAACCACCCGTACATCCGCCCTCATCGTACTGATCGTTCCGCCTCGCTATCAGGACTTTATCACGCTCACGATCACCCCGCCTGACCTCAAGAAGGTGCCATTTTCAGACTTGCGTCTGACAATCCCGGTTAGACTGGCCACGGATGCTTGGGTGGCAGATGGAACTGGTATTGGTGCTAATGTATGACGATAGCGACGTGCACCAGTCGCCATCAATCGGTGTACCAACGGACTCGAGGGCACTTGTACACATTGTATCATATTTGACGTATAGGCATTGTTGCTTCTGCGCTGCACCGCTTTGCTCGACTTTTTGTCGCTGCGCCCATATGTGGAACGATAGCAATGACGTCACTTGCGATCTGACTGACGTAGTCATTAAATTAAAGGAGGTCGCCAATACTGACCTAGAACGACAACATAGACAGGAAATATATAAGCGCACCCCTCAAGTTCGACAGTGTCTGAACTTCATCCCAACACCATTCTCACCAACGCTCGACGAACAATGGCATCCCAATCCGCCCCCGGCATCCCCACCGAACAAATGGAAACAAGAGACCCTTTCGCACAGGTCAGTCCTATTGGGACGAAGGAAAGGACACCACCACGCCATGGAAAGGGCAAGTTTGTGGAAGAAGACGTTGCGCCCTCTGGAACGCTGGCCAGCGGAGTTGCACCTGTGATGTACTCGAGCCTGGCGGACTTGCCTCCTCCGATTCCCTCGACTATTCATGGGAATGGCGCTTCCCCTCTCTATGCTGAGTCCCCCTATAGTCAGCAGGACGGACCGCAACCAGGTAAGCGGTGATCATCAGGCGATTGGCGGAGAGGCTGACGGGGAATATAGTGCCAATGCCTATGCCTATGCCCAGCAGCCAGCAGCCAGGTTTGTACCATCATTCAAGCGGTCAGCAGATTGCTTACGAAAAGCGTAGTGCCGATGCCAGAGCCAATGCCTAGCGGAGCGCAAGGTCCTGCATTTGCGCCGTCCGCTACTGGAGCAGTACAGCCTGCATCTACATCGCAGGCCCCTCCAGCCACCATTCAGCCTACCACTACTGCCCAGCCTGTAGCTACGACCGCCCGTGGCTCAATAGCGGGCACAAGTACCACCACTACCACAGGCGAACGAATTCCCGTAGCTGACGCTGGGGCAGCGGGCGCTGGTACACGTGCTGCAGGTGTAACTATTGTTGAGGTTGAAGAGAAGCATGTCCCGTTCAAGGACAAGGTTAAAGGTGTGTTGTTGTTGCTTGGTGTTCACCAGCGTGGATGCTGATACTCTGATTATCCAGGCTATGCAAAGGTTCGTCACCCTGAACATAAGGTATATTCCAGAGCGTTGACCATTTTCTGGTGCAGATTACGCGCGGAACATTCTTAGGCAAGGTGAGCAGAAGCAACGCATGCGATGGATGGGCGCTGACCAGCAATGACTCGACTCGTTTCAGCCCGAGTTGAAGGAGGAGGGAGAACGAATTCTTGAAGGCGAGAACCCACAGGCGGTTGAAGCAGAGGTTCAGGCTCGCCACAGAACTGGATCAACGTCGATGTAAGTTTTGATGTCGATGGCAGGACCAGGATATTTGGAATTACGGACGATGGACATAAATACATACAGTTACATCACATACCTTATTCGTCACCTGTAAACTCTTCCTTGTCTAATTTTTTGCTGGCATCAGCTAGCTCGGCACTATTCCCAACATCTTAGATCTGTCTTCCATCATTCCGCCCTATTCAAAGTCAAGTCTATCCTTGAGCCGTCTCGTCCTCTCGGCTGCAAGGATTTCCACAATTTGCCGCCCTAAAGCGTACTGTTCTTTCGTAATGCCGCACTATGTTTCCCCATCAGGGATAACACGGGGCTCGCCACCTCTGCTGTCAACGAAGTTTACTGGGCTTGATATCAACATCCAGCTTGAATCCAGAAACCCAGTGGTCGATTCGTCCGAGTTCGCGTACAAGGTACGAGTGTGATGTCGTGTGCCTTGTTCATGGAAACCTGAGAGTCCTTTTAAGGACATTGACTTCCTTCTCGTTTCTGTCCTGCCTCGCGTCATTTGACACCCTACCATTCCTTTTACAGGCCACGAATCTGGTCAAAATCAACGAGCGAGGTGTGAAAGCTGCTGCTCAATACGTTAGTACCCTCTTTCCCTTCCCCTTTCCTTCAAACTCAAACGGCCCTCTTGGCTCTGTGCTTTCCTCGACAGATACGGAACAAGCTGCGAGCAGAAGCTTATACCCCGCGGACATGGCGCACGCACCCTTTGCATATATGTCCCAATGAACCGTACGACGCGACCGATCCACAAAACAAAAAAGTGCTGGACTGGATCTTCCTCATCTCTACGTGGAACTTTAGCTTTTGGTCAGAACTGGCCGGGACAGAGCACAGATTCGGCATCGAATGGAGGAAGGCGTGGAATGATGATACTAAAACGGTGCACACGGGGTATTGGAGTCTGGTCGCTGCATTGAACCGAGGTGAGACCTAGGCCTTTTTTTCATTGTTGCCCTTATAGATCCTCTTCTGCTTTTCATTTATCGCTTCTCTCTTTCTTGGTGTAGCTCTTGAGGACGATGGAATACCAATAACGGACCCTTACTTTTATTCGTCTCCTAAGCTATGTCCGGACTCCCTCATTGAACATGTGTTCAGACCAGCTGCGCAATCGAAGGAGTCTATACCCCTGTTCCAAGAGCGTATAGCGGTTATGCGGGAGGTGGGCTCTATACTTTGCAATGTAGGTTGTCGTGCGCATACATTCGTGTGTGACTCATAAGCGCCCATTTAGCGCTTTAATGGGTCGTACCAAGGATTTTTAGAAGCATTCCAACGGCGATACGATGGGAATGGGACTGCATTAGACCTCGTGAAAATGGTCGCGGAGACATTTCCTTCCTTCCGCGATGAAGTCGTTTATGCTGGGCGTAAAGGTACGTTGTCCTGTATACCTTATCCCCGACTCCATTTAACCCCCATCGTCTCTTGCTCCTCTCAGTCTGTCTTTGGAAGCGCACACAGATCCTTGTTGCAGAAACATGGGCCGCCTTTTACCCTCCACCCACCTATCCACCTCTACCGCACCCAATCTTCCCTGGCCCATCGGGTCCATGTATACACGACCTCACAATGTTCGCCGACTACCGCGTACCACAGATACTACACCACCTGCGGATACTGGAATACCCCGATATCCTCGTGAAATTGCTAGAAGAGGGAGTAATGTTGGCTCCTGGAACAAGAGAAGAAGTCAGTCTAAGAGCATCCGGCATCGTGGCTGTGGAGAGGATTAGAAAAGAGATTTTAAACATAATATTGGACGAGAGGATCAAAGAGCGAAAGACCACGAGACAGGAAAATGGCGATGGCGGCCAGGGTGTTGACCTGCAAATTGTGATCAATGGCCATAAGGATAATGCGATCGTTGATCCAGAGGAAGTCACGAGCGTCTTGATTGATTTTTACCTATGGGACTTGGCAAAAAAGGTCGAAAGTGGGGAAGAGAAGATCGAAGGTATTGAGACGGCTGAAGTCGTACCCGTTCATCGGACTCGTAGTATTTGGTATTAGGTTCAATTTCCTCTTCATCTTTGGTGTATTGTACCACTACGAGCACAATTTGGGTACTATATAGAACGTACATATCATTATTTCCTAGACTACATCCTCGTTGCGAGAACAATGGAATCGGAATCAGGCATTATCAAAATTAGAGTATACATATAGTTACACATCAATACACATTGGCCTGATGGTCTAGTAGTATGATTCCTTGTTAGGGTTATCGCACCGTTTCGAGGAGGTCCCGGGTTCAATTCCCGGTCAGGCCCGGCATCTTTTTTTATCCCATCCCAAATTGACAGTGCTTGTCTAGTATCACTTTGGGAGTATGATGGGAGGCACGTTTTGCCCTAGATGATAGCAAAATGATTAAAAAAAAGGATAGGAACTACACTAATTAAAATTGATCTGCTGCCACGACGCACTAGGCAAGGAAGAGAACGACCGAATTGTCATGTTTCTCCCCTAGATATTGAATGGGGGAAATGTCTTTTACAGAGATCAGACCGCCGGCGCTCGCGCGTCGTGACTGACTCCCTCACACTTTTTATTGCCCTCCGATAGACATAGTTTAGATATCGAAAAATTCAGAGACATTAAATTAACACCCTACCACCAACAATGACACCCTGGCGAGACACTTGGGACCACGTAGTATACGCCCGCACCCAATCGCTCAAGCGCCATGGTCTCCCTCTCTGGATTTCGAGCACCTTTCAGCGAGCTCTTCACAATCAAGGCATTTGTATTGGATATGTGGACACGAACGGCGTCTTTTATGCTATATTCAATTTGAGAGTCCCAGCAGACCAGTATGTTAACCGCTAGGAAGGCATTCCAGAGGACTATAATCAAGTACAGTTACTTGAAAGCGACATCGTGGCTGTAAGGAATTACCGTCGCGAAGGCAAAGTCATTTCAACGTCCGGCACTGCTCGGTCTTCTCGCTTTTTGTTTCCAGGGATTAGGTAGGTATTGAATCAGATCGGACATATTGAAAAACACACAGCTGCGATAATAACCAATTAACCACCATCTCAGAGGGTAATAAATTACCTCTCAAGGGGTTCTACGCGCATAGATGCACCTCCAGAGAAATTTCAAAGTCTGATACTCAAAAGCGCGGTACCCTGGTATCTTTTCGCCTGCCTGACGCGAAATCATCAACTCTTCAATGGTTCACTTTATGTGATTACTGGTATGGACAAAGCCTATGGAAGGGACCTCCAATATTTTTGTAGTCCTGCACAATGTATTTGCTACTCCATAGGTATTCTGTGATTTGCGACTGCAAGTATTTCACGTGGGGACGGCTATTCCGGTGCTTGCACCAGACCGTTCTTTTTTTCAAGTTCTACTTCCGAGGAAGAGGAAAAATCAACGAGTTCAGACAGCGGCAGTAGAATGGGAGAATGCCTGGGGGTGACCGAGAAAGGATAGCAACGATGTTAGTTCAATATTCTCCGTCGATGCACCTGACGGTCAGAATCAAGCCTTCTTCCTGAGAGGACATCGTATATGGCTAAACGACCCGCCCTCTGGCATATTCCAAAGAATAACGAGGCAGTTATTCGGTTGGAATAAAAACGAGGTTAGTCGCCCAATGGTTCTCGGCATCATTGCCTGCAGATATGACAACCTCAACTTAGGTGGATGACAGGAATTCATGCCCTCCTGTTGAATGGATCTATGAATGGATTCTGAGCAAAGTCTGCGTCCCAGAATCAGCTGCTCCTTTGGACGTTGCTTCTGGCGCTCCGCCTCGGCGAACTGTCGGATGGACCTGTCGGCGCAGGCGTTGCGGCCGTAGCCCAGGTGGGCGGGTGTCGGTCGAGCGCGAGTCTGTCGGGGGTGGCGGGGCATGTGATGTAGACGAAGAGATATATGTAAGGCGAAGAGGTAGGCAGAGTAGAACTTGGGGTGAAAAGTGGGAAGTGGGGGGGACGACGGGCCAGGGGGATTCGCCTTTATATGGCACGACTATCTAATGGCGGGTTTGGACCCATCGCCGAGTGTTAGTGATGGAGGCGGCGCAGGATGAGGTCAGGTCGCTGTCGAAACGCGTCCCGCAACACCTCGTCCCAGACTTAGTGTGTAATCCATTATCCCTCTGTTGATGGTGAAATGTACAAGTGCGCTTACCTTGCGCTTAAAAATGGCACTGCCAAGAGAGGTAATATTGGGAGTGCATCAGAAGTATAGTTCGCACAGCTTCCAGGGCTACCGTCATTATTTCTGAGTAGTTGGTGCAAATGGCGAAAGTTGCAGGTAACTAGTCCAGGAGTAACTTATGGAACGTAATTATTTCCTGGCCGACATGAGAGCAATGATAAAAAAAAAGAACGGTGGGCGACCCACATGCACGCACGAACGAACCCAGCCCGCCGCGCTCTCATCTGAATTTTCCGGCGACCGCGGTACCACCAACATAGGAATAGTCCTCGGTCGGAATCAATAACGCTCCGACCTACACGAGATAGCGCATGTAGGGACGTGGGCGCCGAGCAAGGTACAAGCAGGTTATCACCCTCAGAAGTTACCTAAAGATACCAGTTGCCGTCTCTCGGAGTCAGGGCTTGAGGGGGGCTTCAAAGTTGAGCATGAGTATCTCGAGTCCTCCTATCCGCAGCGCCCAGAAGTTTCTCCGAAAATTAAGATAAGGTGCTCTGCATATGTCATATAGCATATCGTTACTATGAACAGCCGCTCCCTGAGCCGTTGGGATTTTTTTCATTTTGTTATACTGACCGCATCATTTCCAGCATGGACTCGCCCATATGGGTTACTCGGGCCAGACAACTAGAAGCGTTCACTTTTTTTGACAGCGCGGGGTAACCAACCCACGTTCGACGTACCGAAATGGAAGATGAAAAGGATTGGTTGCCGTGATGACAGCTTCCAATGTCATGGCGTGCGCACTTCGCTATTGCATGGAAATGACGAAAGGCATGCGCGCCAGCCTTTTGTGATTTGAGTCATCCAAGATTGTTTTCACCAAGCGACAGTGGTTTTTTTGTTCTCCTTTGATCGCTTGCATTCGAAGATGAGTAAGAGACGCAAATTTCGCGGCTATCAATCCGTGATTGCGAAGACATTTGAATGGAGAGAATCTCTTAAGACGCTCGGACCGTGTTAATTGTATTTTGAATGGGGGTCGTCACCGAAACCGAAGTGGACAACGCCCGAGTGGAGCGTTTTATGACCACTGAATTGAACTATGCGGGCTCTGCCATTAATAGATGTACTCCTCAAAGCAGCTATTCAACACAGATAGATACAAATACAGCACGTGTAGGAACACACCAGATTGAAAGGAACTGCGACCCTTGTCCCGTACAACATCGTAGGATGACGCGGTAACCCACCTCCTAACAATTTTGCCGTCGTGCCGAGGGCGCAGCGAAAAATTCGGAGTCAGCATCCGTCATAGCATCATCAATATCAATGTCTGTATCCTCTTCTTCATCTGACGATGATGACGACGACGACGACGATGTGCTCTCTGCATCCAGCCATCGTCTCGTCAGGAAAACGTCCGCCCCACTCTCTTCGCGCAATAGGCTGGACGAAATGTCATTACATGCCTCTTCCACCCGCAAGGAATCACTCACAAATCGAATAACCGAATGGTATTTGCCTCCGGGTCATCATCTTCGTCGGTCTGGATTCCCGCCAATGCACGATAGTATACGTGTCTATCCTCTTCATCATCATCACTTAATCTCCGCACGTCGGTCGATGTACGTAAAAGATTTTGGATGCAGGGAGAGGAGGGCGTAGGGCTATGCAAAATGACATCTCGTTCAATGCCAGAAGTAACAACATGCGGCAGGTGTGGGTGAAAAAGGGTAGTGTTCACGATGGATCTGTGACCTGAGAACCAAGATAGTAAGTCGTTTACTCGTATCTCAATGTTATGACGCATATACACACCTCTGAGGTGACAAAGGGGAGTATCCACCTCCACAGGCACGTATCTGGTCTCCCAAAACCCTTCGGCGAATGCTACCAGAATGGGCGTGTCATTACGGCAGTGATAAGGGTTCGTTACGACGCATACGAAAAGCTTACCAGTAACACTTCTCCACTGGTCCGCAGCCCAGTCGCTTGCTTTCACCTTCTGTCTTCTCTCTAACAGCTCAGATATCGGCGGCAATTTCCAGACATAACCTCGGAAATCGTCAGACCCTGCAGAATACAAATCGTCCTCCTCGGAGGCTGGCCCCCCAAAAGAACCATGCTGAGATGATTGGCAAAGGAGTAAGAGATAACGGCGATCAGAAATGGAGCGAAGAATGCACTTGCCTTCATCGTACATGCATTTGAATATGTCCTTTCCGATGGGGGAATAGGTGACCCATCAGGTAATTTGCTCCCACTGCATGTGGCGATTGGATGAGGATCTGATACTGAATATATAGTGGGTTGGAATCGCTGTGCGATAAGGAAGCAGTGGATTCAATTGGAGTAAGTGAGGATAACACAAATTATCTGATTGAAACATACAAGCATGGTTACCGCAAGTTTAGACCCTGAATGTATACAGGAGTTGGAACGCATTAGCAATGATGACACCAACAGCATCTGGGAACGGAAATGATTAAGAGGGGATACTTGCCATCTCTGTCAAATGAGACGCTGCTTGATTCAGGGTGTGCAAGATGGCGAACTGATTGTCGGGATAATTTTGTATTGTACTATCCGAAGAAATTGTCAATCCTGATGGGCTACCGTCTCGGTAAATAGAGTTTGCATACAGTTTGTACGACACCGTGTCTCGTTCTCTGGGTTAGGGGACCGAAGGCCATTCTAGCATCACGTAGGCAGACCTTTCCAGAGCTCTCACTCGTGGCAAAGATGTGGTCCATGGCTGGGTGGAATTCTATGCCCGTAACTTCTGCCGTTAATTGCATCTTGTTCTGAGCTCGGGTTGGTCTCGGGGTACGGCCGTCGTGATAGATAATAGTCCCGCTCTCACTAAAAGGTTGTACAAAGACCCAAGAGTTAGGGTTGAATAGCATGGAGGCAACGTTGCGCACCTCCCACTTAGGAAAAGTTCATCCTGTACGGGATGACATGAAATTCCCCGTATACTATCCTGCAGAAAACCATCTTTAATCGTACATGAGAGTATATGCGCTGTAACACCTACATTGTGATCTTGAATTATCTCATTGGGCGACTTCGGCCCTGTAGACACAAGCGGTGCTCCCAAGTGACTGATATCATATTTCAGGACAGTGTCATCCGTCCCTCCACTGCCTAAGGTCAATTACGTTTAAAAAAACGCCGACAATCCGAGGGAATGTATCGAAAGAATAAGAGAGAAATGATACTGACGAGATTAGGTACTTGTTGTTCGCCGAGAAGTCCAAGCAGAATATATTTCCCTACAATGGTTGAGGATGATACGAATCGGTCATCGGCTTCACTGGAACAATTAATATGCGCATACATACCCTTGGACCCACCAGGGAATGCGAAGGAGCAACGACATCTTCACTATGGAAGTCCCATAACTGAATTTTCAAATCTATAATTGAGAAAACCAGGTCGTCGGCGCCATGAAACTGAACGGTAAAATTACAACTCACCGTCTCCACCAGTTGCCAGAAACCTTCCATCTCCGGAAGAGAATGCCAAAGCATTAATGCAGGATGTATGCGCGGACAATCGCCTGTAAATGTGAAATGAAAGAGGCAGACAGGGTCCAGATCAGCTTTACAGAGAAAAAGAACAAACAACGTCCGCTCTCGCCCGCCCACCCTGGCGAAGCAAAAGTCTACCCGAGCACTGTGCATCCTCGGCATGCCGAAAGGGAACCCGACCGCCACCAGGCAATAATTATCGGATAAGGAGAAAAAACAACCGAATGGGGCAGTGCAATTTGGCGCCCACGGCGGCCAATAATGATGGCCAGAGATAAGGACTGGGAGATGATAAGATAACTCCCTCTCCGGGGCCTGTCCATATACTGGAGTGCGGTCATAAAGTGCTACACAATATAAGAGGCGCAGAGACGAAGGGCGGCTTTGTCCCAGACACCACTCATTTCGAGCTTATCGATGGGTCCAAGTCGAGATACAGCATTACAGCACAGCAAACAGCACAGTGCAGGAAGTGCAAGACAGACTCGGAGTACGTACCTTGAGTAGGGAAATCCATCCGCCATGAGATTCTCAAGTGCGTTACTCCTCGCTCTACCAACTTCCATCATGGACAACGACAGGGACCTCGACCTTGCCAACGTCGTTGGCTGCGGTAATATCCCAATGGAAGACCGTCTTCGTCTGTGTTGATTCATTCTGCAGAGTCTCGGCGCCGTAGGTTCGTGATTTGCAAACTCGAGAGCAGACTAGGCCTGGGAAGCGTGAACGTGCGACGGAAGCAAAAAGGTGAACACTGGTGTCGTCAGTCGTCACACACAGCTATGAGAAAAAAAAGGAAGACTCGGGACGACAAATGTGAACAGAAAAAGAAGGAAACACGCGTGGAGATCAACGAATATGTAGTCCAGCACGCACACGAGGCTCTCCGGAATATATTTGTCTTCAGTTCCCGAACTCGTAAGACTCGGCAGCACAGTCTGTTCGAATGGAAACTTCGTCCCAACAGTACGGAACTTTTCTCGCTAGCTGAGGGGTGCTGGGTGCTGGGACTCGGCGGGCAGCAGTAATCGGTGTGATGCGACTCTGATGACCTCAAGTGGAGTGCAGTCCGGCGCACTACAGTGACGGGGTTTGTCAACATTGTCACTTGTCCAGGGTGACGATTACGAGGCTCATAAGGGTTATCAGATAACAGCGGCCAGCCTCAGCGACACTCACCACCCATCACCAGCTCATACCCGCACGACGTCGGCATGCACCAGACCGGCAAACCACCAACTCTTATCTTTTCCACGTTAATCCAAATTTCAAATTCACCATTCAACCCGTTCTTCAGCCACCCACCCTGCTCCTGCCCTCCCCCTTCTTTCCTTTCCTTCCCCAGGATAACCGCTGTTCCCTGGGTCCTCCGGCTTCTCTCCACCTCCCAGACCCCCTGCTCCTCTTTCACCTTGACCTTCGAATTCCCCCTTCCATCCCGACCACACGGCTTATCCACAACTCCCCATCCGTCAATCGAAGCACACAAGCACTCTCCAACAGTAGGGTCAAATTGGGGTAAGAATCACAAACGGGAGGAGCCCGCGCCCCTCCCCATCTTTGGCTATCTTACTTACTTACTTACACTTAGGGGCGAAATAGAACTCCAGCACTCAAAACTCGAAACCCGGGAAATCTGGGGTACGGTGCTAGTGCGTCCCAAACTCCCAGTCAGAGATCACTCACCAGCACATGCACATACATGTATCATGTATCACGTATCACGCCAAACGGTGACGATATGGGTTGCGTACGCATTATTTCCTTTTCTCGTGTTGGCCGTGTTGCTGGTTACGGGCCACTGGTGGCGTACAGTAGTTTACCGGGCGGCGGGCACGGCACTGACAGGTGATCATCGTGTTACCGTACTTGTATTGATGTATAGTCAAGATACCGACAAAGTACGGCAAGGATACCGTATCCATCCCAACGCAGCATGCATTCAAGGGTCATAATCATAAAATTGGAATAATTTATGCATATGCAAGAGCAAATTGTTCAAAGTCACAGTACAGCCATGGAAATCGAACCAAGGCCTCCCCAAAAAAGATGTTGATGCATGATGATAAAAAAAGAGTGTGAGAGAGAGAGCAATAAAAAAAGGTGGGGGGTAAGAGCACACATAATTAACAAGAAAATGAACGGAAGGAACTCAACTCTATCTACTACTTGTATACGTTATACTATGTACCTGACTAAGGATGGATAAAAAAAAAGAAAAGAACAAGAGTACCCAACAACCCAGAATGTCGATATCATAGAACCAGCCAATGAATCATTTGAGGAGGCAAGGCGTCTAAGGTCACATAAAATATCAATATCAGAAAGAGAAGAGACGAGGAGAGGAGGGGATGGCACAAGGAAACTCTATAGCGAGGGGAGAGAGGGGGGCAAATGATTTCGGAATCAATGTTGGATAACTAGGAGACGAGACAATGGAGTTGGGGATGGGGAACACTGTGTATGTATGTATGTCAAACCGAGAATTGAGTGATGAGTGGCAATGGATAAGAAAAAAGAAAAGGGAACGAGCTGTCCAAAGTCCGCATGTGTCAATCTCTATAGGTCATCATCGAGACATGGCAGTGGGTAGGCTAAACAACAAGATGAAATGCATCGAGACGGCAAAAAGGGGATCAATGGAAGGAGAAGGAGAAAGAGAAACGAGAGAAAAAGAATAACATCGAGGACGAAAAATATCCCGAGAGCCCGGCCGGATTGACAGCGTCGGTTAGAGCAACCCAGACAATCCAATCGGCGCCCTCGTCGCAGCCTCGAACTGACTAAAGCCAGGCAACTCTATCTTTTCCTTTTGCCTATTATCTTCCGGCGGATCCGTCTTCATCGCATCCCCGTCCGCATCGACCTCATCCTCCTTCTCCTCCTTCATGCTATTCAACGGTCTCGATCTCTGAAGCGGACTCGACACAACCGACGCAGCGCCCAATTTCAGCGGTGGCAATGTGATTGGCGGAGAGTTCGATCTTGAAACAGGCACCGACATTGAAGAGAACGAGTGCAGCTGGTGCGGGTGCAGTGGCGTCGAGAATCCGGAATTGAACTGCGAGGCAGGATGTGACGACGGCCAGTTTGATGCTTTACTTGGCGTTGGGTGAATTGGAGTCATCCCAAACGCCAACCTCACAGAATGTGCAATGTGGTGGTGTCCCGGCTCACGTGGTCGTTCCGAGTGATGTACTTGCGAAGGATGAGACCAATGTGTTGGCGAAGGCGCGCGAGAACTGCCGGCACTCAACGTTCCGCTACCACTTCTACTTCCCTGATGGGCAAGAGGGACAAGCGACTGCGTGGTGCTTCCGGGGCTGCTTCCTGTGCTGCTGGGGCCACTCGACAGTTGTGGAGTGGGAAGAGAAGGCGCTGTGCGATCACTCAGATGAGATGGGTAGTGAGGATAGGAGGGGGTGTGGTGATGGTGGGAAACGTCATTCCCTGAGTTTGTGCGTTTAGCAACTCGCATGTAAGAGTGACTAGGCGGGCTGCCACACGTACTTGTTCCTCGTGAGCGAGCATAGGCGTCGTCAGGATTAACAATGGTGATGCTTTCACCATTGGAGCCTAGGCTCGGCGGCGGAAGTAGTATAGGCGATGGTGCTCTAGAAGGATTGGTAGAGTGTATATGCAGGGTCTGGAGCGGGCCGAGGAACGGACTCGTGGAAGGTGTGAAATCAGAGGTTGTGCGCATAGAAGAATACTGCGGGGAGTGGTCGGCAGAGGAAGCACCGGGCACAAGAGGCTGTGAATGGGCGTGATGGAAGCGATGAGGTGGCGATTGATACATAGGTAGCGATTCTGAATCGGAGCTGATGGGGGAAGGGGAATCATCGTGGCCCTGAGCAGCAAGGTGACGATAATGGTGCGGATGTGCAGTAGAATGGGCAGGAAAGTACGGATGTGCCCATGTCGCATGTGAGTGTGAATGTGTGCCGCGTCCATCAACGGAATGGCCAGCTGAATGCGTCTGTGGAAGGTTCGACTCGAGAGAAACCGGGGTCATGTGCCAAGCCGGCCCGCTCAATCTCCTCTTCGCCTTCTTCTCCAACTCTCGCTCGTGGGGTGCCGAAGGATCCTCTAGTGGGAGAGGGGCAGCGTTTCCTGTGGTAGCGGTAGGACTCTGATGCCAGTTCCTCTCAGTTGGCAGTCCGAAGTAACCCCGCTCATCCTGATGCAACCTCGAGTGAGCAGGCGTGGTTACGGGACTTGTCGTCAAACTCTTGCTGAGGCGACCGTGCCGGACATTGACTTCTTGTAGTCTAGTTTCCAGTTCTGCCTTGCGAAGGACCTCGGCATGTCGCGCTTCGTATTCCGCGCGGCGAATTGCTTCCTGACGTTCTAGAGCGTAGAGCTCGTCCATCGCAACACTCGAAAGGGTAGTAAAGGGCGACGGGTTCTGGCCCAGTGACAGGGTGTGGGACGACGGCGGACTTCTTCGTATTAGCGGCGCTTCGTAGGAGCCAACAGCCGTAGGTCGAGCATATGACTCCCCCTAGAGATGTAATCAGTCATTATTCAGCATGCAAGGAGAGGCAAGGAGCGGCCCACGAGCGGGTGTCGTGGGTGGCGGGAGTGACATGTATAGCCGACATACGACCGGATATAGAAAGAAAAGAGACATACCTCGTCGTCACTATTTGCTCTGCTGCGAGCCTTCTTTTTCACTCGCAGAGTTGAGGGCACGTCGTCGCCAAAGGCGGGGACAGGCCGTGAATAGCGCTGGCGGGCAAGCTCTGCATCGTCGAGGGGCTGCTCCGGGCGGGGTTTGGCAGCTTTTTTCTGGGTGGTGCTTGTGGCGGTGTAGGTAGGGTGATCGTTGTTATGTATCCGCGAATGACGGGTGAGTTCGTCCGATCGAGAGAATCTTTTTTCGCAATTGGGGAAGGTACAAGCGAAGGGCTTCTCGCCAGTGTGTGTGCGAATGTGCCGTGTCTGTGGCGCAATGAGAAACAAGAGGGGGAGACAAGATGGGTGTGCATACCTGGTGCTCGAGTCTGCTGAAGGCGCGGCCGCATGCGGGGTACGGGCACTTGTACGGGCGGGCGACGACCTTGTCTCCAGGCGGGGGCGGGGGCGGGGCGGGGAGTGCGGAGAGGTCGGGACGGGCGGACTGGGGCATGGCTGGGGGCTGGAATGGATAGGGATGAGCAGCTGCAGTCATGGGTGGTTGACCAAAGAGGGAGAGGAAGGAGGCTGGAATGGAACTGGGAGGGGATATAAAGGCGGAGAGGATAATAAGAAGGGTGGGTAATGAATTAACACACCGATTGTAACGTGTCGTGGCAGGGAATCTAGGGTTTGTCCTTCGGCTTGGAGTGAATGAATATGATTCTATTTTCTGGGTGACGAGATGGAGCTGTGTCTAACGCAAACGAGGAGATGTCCCGTGATATTCACGCCTGGGCTGAGCGTCGTGCGTTATCAATGGAGGCGTCGCCCTGGCCAAGGCACTGGCAGGCTTGGTAATAAATTTGCAACACTGGATGTGAGTGCGGCCTGGCTGGGAGTCCGGAGAAAAACCGAGCAGTCGAGAGCACAGATGCGCAGGCGAGTCAGTGGATGGACGCAGGAGAGGTGGGATGCCCAAAAAGGCGAAGGAGGGTGGGTGGGCAGAGTGAGAACGGCTTCTTGAGCAAGAAATCGCCCCAACAATTCCTTTTTTCTGCCATCGATCACCGAGTAAATCTAAAAATTACAAAAACAAAAATTGTATTATCAGCCAATCTCATCATCTCCTGCCGCATTTGGCGCGTCTTCCATCCCACCCTCCACCCCCGCATCCCCCCCTGCGTGGCTCCAGTTGCCGCGGGCCTGCTCCTGCGTCCTATCATCGACTCAGTCCGTCTCGACATTCCATCGCTCGGCCCGATAATTCTCCCCAGCGACTTGTTGTTTCACCATGCGCACGGAGCCCGGCCACCCTCCAGCCGGCGCTGCCCCATCACGTCAACAACGTTCGTCCACTCCGTCTCTGTCTCCACCACGCGGTACACGTTGTCCCCGACGCAGCACGTTCAGCCAAGGCCCTTCCTCGTCCTCCCCTTTCCCTTTTCCGGCTTCTCCACGTCCTCCCCTTTGCCCTGAGCCCCCGCACTGCCAACTCCAGGCCTGCTGCCGTCGTGGAGCGCACCAGTCACCCAAGCCAGCTCCGAGCTTGCCAGGATGTGTCTGGCATGGCGCCTTTGATCGGAACGTCTGCTCCAGAAGCCTGCGGTTACCCCGCATCTCTCCAGAAAAATCTGATCGCTTAAACTCGCCCTTATTCCATGGCCTTATCTCATCTTGTGCGATCTCTGCACAAAATTTCCTTATCGCAACCACGTGAAACTGCCCCAGGTCGACTGTTCCCCAGCCACCACTGCGGCCCACTGCTCTCATCAGCGCTCGCCGTCGCGCTTATCGACGCCGCGTCTCCCACCCAGGCCTGTCCGTTCCATTGATTTCCCAGCTTTGGCCACTATCCTCAATCTGGAAGTCCCTTTCGTGCGCTGATCCTCAGCAACCCATATATCGTTACAGCATTGGCCAACACCCCAAATGCTGCAACACCACCCCTA
This sequence comes from Volvariella volvacea V23, assembly GCA_000349905.1. Lineage (NCBI taxonomy): Eukaryota > Fungi > Basidiomycota > Agaricomycetes > Agaricales > Pluteaceae > Volvariella > Volvariella volvacea. The sequence continues at coordinate 1,374,295 of KB722736.1, read as the reverse complement.
CCCCACGTACAGCAAGCACCTCACGACAAGCCGCAGTATTCAGATGCTTCGAGGATAGGGTTGTTACCACCAACTCATTAGTCCTCGACCCATTACATACATTATTCGCCCTACGCCCTCCCTCTCCCTGACTCCACCCATTTGGCTGCAACAGGTTACAAGCAACAGGTAACGGAATTAAAACACACTGCAACGAGCCTACCTGGCCGCAGCATTGTTGCCTCGTACTCCAGTTTCAGTCTGCATGTGCACTCCGCCCGGAAAAAAGGAGGGCAAACCTTCGCTGACTGCTGTTCCTACCCTTATCACACTAAATTTTGATTGTCAGCCACACGTACCACCCATCCAGGCGTCCTGTACTTCCTAGCCCAGCTCCTATACGTCATGATCTGATGGACACGCCACCCAGACGTCCTCGTTTTCTTTTCATTGCTTGCCTTCCTTCCATTCAGCTGTATCCATAATTCTGTGCGCCACGAATTCGTACAGCCCCAAAGGGGCGTTTGCGCTTCTCGTCCGCCAGCACGTCAACAGGCAACGTGCTGCAGTGCTGGCCGAGCTGGAGGAACGTTGGACGTGCGCGTGCATCGAGACAAGGTTCGCCTTCTCTTGCGTTAACGTTGCGCCATTGGTTTGCACCCCGGCCACCATCTTATCCCCAGTGACCAAGATCTGCACTCGCATTGCTGTTTTGTATTCGTTCCATGTATGAGGGCGACAGCAAGTATCTCGTTATCGTGTGTTCTATTATAGTTATACTGGCAACCATAATGTAAGCTGTCAACTGGCATCACGACCCCGCACGAGATTTACCCACCATGGCCAGCATCCCGCAATACAATGCAATATAATACCCCAGATGTTCCTATTGCGATAATTGCTTCCCCATCCTCGATATAGCTCTCTGTTCCGAGAAAAACCCATGGCGCCGATAGCAAAGGACTCCGAGTCGGATGGCTGTCGCCCAAAAAAACCTCCACGTCGTTAACCTGAATGCGTCATCGCGTTACCCTCCATTACAATAAATTTGCGTTTCCCCATAGTTTTGATACACACACGAAACACGCAACACGCAACAGTAAACTAAACAACCCCCCGGAGGGCCACTTCCGAGGCCCATGCCAACCTTTTTTAATTTTCATGTGGATCATGTTCCCCCGATCCCGTGGTCCGTGTTCGTGTCCTTGTTCGTGCTCGTGTCTGTGGGAGATGGCACGGAATCAAAGTGCATCCGGCTGTACCTTTGCACACTACGTATCACAGCACAAGCACACGCGCTGGGCCTGCGCTGGCACAAGCAACAACGCAACCATAAGAGGGAAACCAAGGGCGTTTCGGCAAAGGCGTCAGAAATCATGTGTGTCTCCTCAGCCTGAGCGCTGTCACGGTACGTAGTCTCTTCCGCGCGAACAATGTCCCGCGCCGCCGCGGCCGGAGATGCGAAAATCGTGGAGGTTCTTTCATCCCTCTTTCTTCCCCCACTCTGGCGCTGCGCTTCCCTTGCCCCCTTGTCCCCCCTTTTTGCCGCCAAGGTCCCAACATTATTTATCGACGTTGTAATCCAAGACTTTTTACGACAATGAAATCATACCGCATCAAGCAACTTGAGCACAAGCAAGGGCTACTAGGGGCTACCAAGGTCCCGGCCGGGAAGGAGTGGGGAAACGATGCTGTCATCGCTGGACTTTCAAGGCCGTTCCGCTGCGGCGAGACGGAGGTGGGTATCGTAATATACACATATCTCCCGTGTCTATGGTGCGCAATCGTCGGAGGGTATTCGCTTTGTTTTGTAAGCTTTTGATAGACGGGTCGCGGTGCACATGAATGTTAATGTATGCGACCTTTCTAGTCTCCTTATTCTCGCACACTCGGGCAGCCGTGCAATTTATTGTCAGACGCATGAACTATAGATGGTTCTTGGCAACCAGCAATCTAGTGTCAACGCCAACACGAATCGGCGGGCGGACTTATTAATAAACCGAACCGTCACAGGCCATGGTGCTGGTGTCATGATGACGATGATGGGAGGGGCTTATAAGCTGATAAGTAGGTGAACCACGGGGAGAATCCGGGGAAACTTTTTGACAACGAGGTCGAGGAAAGGCTCGGGAGAATTACGCCTGTCCTTTGTCGCGTCTTGTCTTGTCTTGTCGTGCCATGCCATGCCATGCCCTGGCTTGTCGTGCCGGGGCTTTCACCTGCAGATCATCAACACCACCAACACCACCATTTTGGGGGGGATGACATGAGCTTTGGTGTGTTGTGTATGGGGTGGTGGGTGTGGGCCTTGTCTAGCCAGGTCTATCTGCGCCTTTGTGGCGCTTTCCCCAGACCTCCGGGGGCCTTTTCATTAAGCTGGCGCGGCGGATGATCCTACATGTCAACCCCTTTCAAGTGGATTCGACGTCTAGATTTTTTTATTGTCCGTTCGTACGCCTGTTCCGCGAGGGCTCCTATACTGTCCGAGGGTGCATAACGAGTTGTTCCGAATGGAAAGAAGGAAAGGTTAGAATTCGATGCCTTCGGGGACTACACATATCGAGGTTTTAATATTGTGCACGCCGTGGACTTGGGCCTGGAGGCGGGATTCTGTGGCGTCTGGGCTTACTGAGATACGGTCTAGCTTCAAAGATACGATAAGCGAACAAGAGTGGACATGCGCCCGATACAAGTGCTAGAACAGCTGAAGGAGATTGAGAAAACCAAATAGGGAAACCAGATCGATTAGTCAGATAGTCTGGACACAGGAGTCGTCGGAATCCCTCAACTTTGACAGAAGAATGGACTCGGTGTGGGACGAAGATCCCAGTCCTGACGCAACGGCAGAAGCAGAGTGGTCTAAACTATCAAACGACTTTACAAATGTAAGAGATCAGCTCAACAAAGTGTTTCATGTCCCTGATAAGGTGTCGCTGGATTTGCGCAGGCCGGCTACCGGGAGGGTATAACTGCTGGAAAGGAGGCATCTGTCCAGGAGGGCTTTGATCAAGGCTTCGAGGCCGTTGGGGTACCCATTGGCAGGCGATTGGGGATGTTGAGAGGATACGCGTCGGCGCTGTTGTCTTGGCTTACTCATGCTGGGCGCTTTAATCTGATTCCTGATGCTACTGCGGGTGGGCAAGGAGATTTGGATGGCATTCTTGTGGATGCAAGAGATATCGCAGCGCAATTGGCTAAAATTCAGTTTACCGATATCGCACCGGTTGATCATGAGGCTGAAGCCCACGCGAGAGAGCACCTGGAATTGGAGGGCGAGGCAGAAGTGGGCGAGGGGAGGAAGAAGCGGGAGGCCGTAGAGGAACTGCTGACGGAGAATGGTGAAGGGACGGGGAAGCTGACCATGGATGACGTCAAGGTGTTGGAGGGCAGGCTGAAGGGTCTGTGTACGAGACTAGGAATTGTAGGGCTCGAGGCGATGTGAAGCAACAGGATGTGCTGCCGTGAGTCATGCTGTAGTCATTTGTCCATGCCTACGGGAAGGTCTCATGAAACGGGAACCAGGATTTGTGCATCGGAGCGGCCTGAAACGCTCACGACTTTGCGATGGTGGAGTCGTTCAGCATGGACATACCAATGGATGTTCCCACCTCATAGCACAACAACCTACATCCTGCTCTGAAAGTCTCGAAGGTTACATTGCCTGGGTCCCCAGTTCCCACTTTCCTATCCCCGATCCTTCGAGTGTTCGGCTGAGGATTTCTTATCACCGAATGGCGCAACACGACCAAGTTTCGAGCCGCGTCCTTTGATCGATGTGCTCACAACACCCAGGAGAGCAACTTCCACTGTGTCGTTCGCAATTCCAGAAGGAAAATCAGACCCTGAGAGCACTGTTGTATGGAGGCTTCCTTACGAACCACCCACCAAGCATTCAGTGCGACCCGTAGTTCACACCTCTCTAAAAAATTTCTTGCTTCTTCATCCCCTCTTGGGCATGACAAGTCCGCCTCGACCTTGCCTTATAGGGCTCCACCAGTACGATCCCAGGCCGTCCCGCTTGATGGAGCAGTGGAATGAGAGTAAAGTGCTGCTACCACGTAGCTCCGCACTACTGGTTGTAGCTCGATGCCAAGGATCTTCGTGAGAGCAATTAGTCGTCGCCGTGGTGCGGTGAAGCAGATCCCCGCCGGCACCTTGTGTATATATGGAGAAAAGGCGTTGTTGCCTGGTGGTCATCCAGTCCACAAAATGGGTTCTGGATTCAATAACCACAACTGCCCGATCTTTCGCACACGTTCAAGTCGTTACAAGCGGGGTTGGACCACGAAAATCCGCTGCATGTTGTCCTGGCGTACTCACACACGATCCTCGTTATTCTCATCTAATAGCGCGAATTCGCCGAAGTTTTTCAGCTATTAAACACGGCTGCGCCAAACTTACCCACTGCGAGATAAGCACGGGCATTCGATATCAGTCTTGTCCCGCGAATTGAAGCCGTGGACAGGGATAGGCCCAAATTGAAGGGTTCATCGCGATTTCCAAAATAGTCCAGCATGATGTCGATCCACATGTCGTTGCTTTGTCAAGTCACCACCAACGCCCAGCTCTGGATGCCACTATCTCCTGTGAGCAATCGTATCTTATCTTTGTTATCGTGATCATAATGCAATGCCACAACTTCAGTCACATTCTACGAAATAGTGCGCCCAAGCTACAAACGCGGATACCAACCGCGTCCCCAAAGATCCAAAATCGCATACGGGCTTCGATGTTCGGTACCGAACCCTAGCACCACCGATATGCTGCCGTGTCCTTCGCTTTCAGAAATTTGATGCTGAATCGGGCATCCGTGTGTTGATATGCGGGATTTTTTCCAGCGACCTCGAGTACAAAACGGTACTCCGGGAAACACAAGACTTGGTGAGCGCAAGTCGATATGAAAACTAGACCTAAATTGTGTCCTCTCGTGTTTGTCTAGCATGAACCTAGGTCACTCCCAGTGACTTCGATACCTACTCGTCCTCGGGGAACAGCTAAGAAGTGCATATCATGCTTCGTGTTTGGCCGCTTGCAACAGTAAACACGGGTGCAGTCCACAACAATGATTGGCACGCAAATTTGGATCGATTCATTCCAAACCCACAAGCACAGCAGCTCAACGTGGCTTTTGACACTGAATCAAGGGGGCCTTGTATTTGCCAGCGCCTTGGGTCACTCTAAACGAGCCTCGGCATGGTATCTCTGAACCCTATTCCGATCCCATTATTACCTTACTCTGGCACCAGCCGACGCTTCGGCCGCTTCGCTCCTTCCAATATCTTATGTCCGTCTCCTTGGGTAGTTCTTGAGCTTATTGAGCAGGTCTAGAGCTCGAGAACGGGGGAATCGGGGTAAACGGACTCCGACCTGCACAACAACTTTGGTCGTCGTAATAGTTCTTCGCCTGGAACAACTACGGAAGGAAGATGCTGATTTGAAGCACTTCCCAGGCATCTAATTCTCCATAGTGAAGTGCGTCAATCAAATCATCAGGCTGAAGGACCGTCGTCAGGTTGAGGCTGGTTAATTATAGTGGTACTTGAGAATTGCATGGACAATCCGGGGTAACTTCGCATGAGCCATAGTTTGGCCCAGCCTCCTTTGATTCATTTCTGGGGTGTTACTGCAACGAGGATGTTCGTTCTGTATCGCGCGCTAGTTCGGAAGATGTCCTCTGAGGCAAATATTGAACACACCTCAAAAGTAAAATATAAACATGCGGTAAGTGCAAAAAATCGTATTTTGGGAGATGTTATCACAGCAATGCTCCTGCCACGCCCTCATTCATTTCAGCTGGAACCGAACAAGACAAAATATATATCTACGTGCAAATATGTCCAAAATGGAGCTCCACTGGTTATCTGTCGGACAAATTGCACAGCGGAGAGCCTTTCATTAGATTGGATGATATACAAAAATGGCAAACCGTACTCCTATCATTCTTTCTATACGCATTCCGACGATAGCGACTTGCAAGCACAGATAAGGCCAAGGGGCTGTTAGCATGAATATCGGTTGATATAAATCACCTTACAACTATGACGGCACCATCTCAACATATCGCGACCCCATAATCGAACGCGTGACGCGCCAAGTTGATTCGCATACCTTATCATGCAGTTGCGCAATCCACCGCAACGTGTTTGTGGGGTAGAGCGGTTACGGACAAGCTCGTTCATTAACACGGACGTGTGGCGTGGAGCGGCAAGCTTGATTGCGACTATAATGCCCTGGATGGGGACGCCACAAAGTTAACCCCGAGATCACCCATAGGCAGTGGGGGACGCTGACTTTAAAAGTCGTCTTCGACGGCTCTCCGTGTCCAGCCAATGCTGAGCGGCACCCGGCACCCAATCATCTGCAGCAGGAGGATTACCAGCGTGACGCTATTTATGGAGTATGGACAGCTTGCATTGTTTCACAGTGCCATATGCGGTGTCCAGCGTCCTGGATTGCGGGAGATAATGCATTCCCAATCAAATGTCGTCAAAGTGCACCACATTGTTCTCTCAAGATAAGCGGTTTGATAGCGGGGTATATGCCCACGTAACGCTGAAAATTCAGTGACTTTTACCCAATAATATGCTGCCAACACTCCCACCACATTCTCTCCAGTTCGAATGTCTGATAAAAAAAAGACTGGTCAGTCCTCAGACTCAAAACCAGCTATCGCTAACGCCCCTAAAACAGCGCCGGCCTTTAACATTCAACCCAGGCACCGCGGCGTACAGGCTCGACCATGGATCAGCGAACTTATCGGGATCATCGTTGAGTCCGTGCAAGTCCGTCTTGCCGCCATCACTTGGTTAACCCCCCTAGTTGCCAAAGGGGGCAAAGGATGTCTACCCTGAGTGCCTGGCGGCACCTCGTTCCGTGACCACGAGCAATAACCGCACGTTGCAGACGATCAAATCTCGGTCTATCCAGCAACGTGCAGAGTGAGGGGGAATTGCCATTTCAGTAAAATACTTTCCCTGTGTGCACGCGAATTGTGCGGTTTGGTTTTATCTGGATATTGGGTGGCGGTTCCCGGTCATACCTACGAACGCATGGTTGGCTTGATACAGGCATCAGCTCGGGAGTTGGAGTCGGGCTTCATGATACAGCCCTCTTATGTCCCAGAAAACACAGCACCATGCCTGTTAAATTGAATAACGCACATGCACGACCTCTGGAACACGTACGATGCAGTCAAGGAATGATGGGGTGGAACGCTATGCCTGGCGGATACAGCAGCTAAACCCATGCGCTTCCATGGAGGCGGACGAGCGTCAAGTGCCCTATCGGTGTGCGTGTGGCCCGTCCTAGGATCATTCAATTGTTGGGCATCGGCCGCCAACCTGCCAATTACAATGTAAAACGCGAATCCAAAGTTATACAACGCACCCTATTTCACCTTGGAATTGGCCATATCATCCCGGATACAATAGGACAGCCTCCAGAAGCTTTGCTCAATTCAAATTGCGTAGATCACACTCTCAACTCCAAACACACTCATTCGACCGCATTCAATGCGATGCAGGCTGCGAAGACTCCACCTGCTGTATACAGACACGAAAGCGCCGATCCAAACCCTAAATGTTACATGACGTCTGCAGTGAGGTTGAGGGTGGGGAAAGAGCCAGAATTCTGCTAATGAATGCGCTTACGCACAAACCTGAGTCCGAATTGCGGGGATGAATTCCTTCGGAGGGCGTGATAAAGCTACCGCCCATAACTGCGCTAGTGGGCCTTGGGTTTAATTTCGCGCAGACACTGCGAGGGCTTGATAAATATCAATGCTGGGCGAGCAACCGCCGAGAGCGTAGCAAGGCTACAGCCCGTTGGATTGCGCTTTGTTGGGTAGGTTGGGGATAAGGCGTCTGTCTCTCTGCGCGTGGCAGATCACTGATGCCTTTCAAAAATAGACGGTGCGCCACGATATCCTGGTAGGCTTCAATTTTCGAATGGTGCAAGCAGATGCAGTCGAGTTAGAAAGGAGAAACTAGTCACACAGAGGATACGACCCCAGCGGGCCGGGCAAGCCCAGGAGAATTTCGTCGCCATCTGTTCGCGTACCATGCAATTGATCGGTGCTTTTGCGCGTGCTTCATAAACCTGGGGTAGGAAGTTATCAATTTTGGCCCCGAACATGCGTTCGATCTTCCACTTCCCAAGCAACCTTAACTGTGCGGAGGAGTGCGAATGGCAGTGTGTGCTGCGATATATTAACCATGCCACGCTCACCGATATGCATATGATTATTCGCGGAATGGTGCCTTCGAAACACGCTCCCCGCCGCGAAAAGAGTCCGAACCTGTTCCAATAAATTATAGCGTTTGTACCCTCGGGGATGTGCATGGACATGAATGGCGGAATCGGTGGGAGGAAATGTATATTCCCCGTGGGTTTAAGCAATGTGGAACATCGCTCTGCTGTACAGATATTATTATCAAAAAATCTAACCTACATCTATCGTCGTCTACTTCTCGTCGAACTCTGGAATTTCGATGTTTCTCTGCGCAACCGTCTGGGAAAAACACAAGTGAGCAAACAATAAAGTTTTCGGGACAACGGAAGACACAAGTGGTCATGGAAAAAAGGAAGGACACACACCGACTAGCTCGTTCTCTTTCGATTTCTCTCCTTTCAACTTCCTCCGCGGTTAGCTCTTCGAATCTCGTTCTGAACTCCTCCGCTTCCACCCAATCTTTCCAGACACTTCTTAGCGGTTTAGGGCCTCGCCCGTCCTTTGGCGCACGTCCCCATCCTAGACCCAGACCAGTCTTATCTTTCATCATGCCAGATCCGCTTTTATCCTTGGGTTTGTCTCCGCCGGCCGTTGCGTCTTCTACAGCATTATCACCACCAATGACGCCCCATTCGATCGCGTCCTTCTTATGCTTTATGAGTTCCTCATGGACAGCATGTGCAACGAGTGGAACCGCCTCTCCTCCGAGACCCAACTCCATGCACAGTTTCTGCGCAAAAACCTCTGGAGATAGAGGTGAGAGGAGATCCCACTCGATATGATCCATAAGATGATGGGTCCCTATCTGCACGTCAATCTGCATCGATAGGCCCACGGTTAAGACAACGGACGTGATTAGGCGCAATTATGGGACATACACTTAGAATAACCCGACACTCCGGAATCTCATCATCCCCAGGTATCGAGTCCTCATCTTCTGCCCCATCCTGCCCCAACTCCATCGACGCAACACCTTCATGTTCCTCCAACTGTGCACGAATCTGGTTCGTAACCGTCTCTACCCAAGGATGAGCTGGCAACTCCAAATCATTGCAAAATATTCTTGCAAATTGCTCTGGCTTTATAATGTTCTCGTTTAGATTCCACACAAAACAATCCCTGATCCGGTGCGTATCCGTCTCAAACTCGACACGTATGGGCACCAGCGCGGCACGCCGCTGCGCTTGCCGTTCCAGAACTTCAGGGGCACTAGTCCAATCGTATGAACCACTACTGGATGCACAAATTTAAAAAGGTTAACTTACACGTAGTCCTGTGGAACGGGCACTATGATCCTAGACTTGACGAACCGTGCTGGAGGTATCTGTCCCAAGTAGCTCTGATCCAGCTCCGTCTTTTCTTGCTGCTGCCGTTGAGCTTGAGGCACAGGCGTAGATACCCCAGTGGTCGAGTTGAAAACGCCCATCCCGGCCGTCATGCGTGATCTGCTCTGCCTTATTGCAGACCGTGTACCCCCACTCGCGACAAAGTCAGAGTCATCCGAATCCAACGCTCCCGCATCGGGGAGCTCGTCTCCGGAACCTGGGTCTGCATAGTTGACTACACCTCCCCTTCGTGTCGCAGTGCGTGATGCGGTAGTTGAGGAGGATGCGAGGATAGGTTGCATAAGTAACGAAACCCCCGTACGCATTCTAGATGCATATGTGGACTGCAGTGCTTGGGGCGTAGTTGGGAGTGGTGGTCTTGGTGGGTTCGGGAGAGGGGCTGGGGCTACAGGTTGGACGGGTACAGTCGCTGGTTGGATTGGTGTAGTATAGGTTGCTGGAGCAGCCGCTATTGGCGCAGTTCGAGTGGTGCGAGCACGGGTAGCCCTTGCTGCTGCAGCAGGCGTTTTCGGGGGTGGGGTAGTTGTGGTCGTCCATGTATGCAAATTTTTGAGATAGGCTTACGAGTTGTCTGAGTTGGATATGGTCAAAGAAAAGTGAAATGAACAATACCTCTTGACTGTGCTGTCTGGGGAGTGGGAGAAGCGTAGGCCGCATTTCCGGCAGCAGTAGAAAGTTGTGAGATTGTTTGGCGGAGCTGGTAGTCCGTCATACTACCAAAAGTGTTCGCTGCTGGGAAGGTGGAGGTGGAAGACATGGAGCTGTCGGTCATCGTGGCGGCTCTTGAGATTAACGCTGGCCGTGGCTTCTAGCTCGGGTAAGACTGCAACCAACAGCAGGGGTGGTTGGATGAATGGCTGGAGTGAGGGTCGTCTTACGCTTTCAGGGTGGCTCAAGTCGCGATTGAGGACGCGTTGGTCACAGATGTCACATAGAAGATACTGTCACATTAATCCTATTGCATCCAAGGTAGAATACACGAGACAAGAACAAGGCATAACAACGAAAGGCTACCATACAATAAAGAAAGCTACAGATCGCCGAGGACACTCAGATGGCATCTTAACTCGAACACATCAGACAAGCTTCCTTGTTCTCCAAGGAGCACTGTAATCTCGCCTCTTCCAACTCGCGCTCCTTTGCTCGACGAAGAGCAGCCGCAAATTCAGGATCAGCCTCTGCCGCTTTGCGCGTGACCTCACTCAGTCCTTCGAGGTAATCAGGAGTTTGTGGTGTTGGTGAGGAAGCGGAAGAGGATGCAGATATTGTTGGTTCAGGTGTCGTGGGCGCATCAGTAAAGGTTGAAACAGGGACTGGGGCAGGGACAGTAACAGCAGCAGGTTGGGCAACCGATGGTGAGGACACTGCTGGAGAAATGGGGGGTTGAACTCGACTAGTTCTTGCTTCCGCTGTTTGCTTCTTGGCGTCCTTGAGTAAGCTCTGATCAACTGTGAATTGAATAGCTTGTGCTGCTGGTCTTGTGCGAAGGTAGTACATCCCGGTCTTGAGACCCTTCTTCCAGCCGTAGAAGTGCATGCTCGTCAATTGGCCAAGAGTAGGAGCTTGTAAATGAACATTCAAACTCTGGCTTTGGCAGATGAATGCGCCACGATCAGCAGCAAGGTCCAACACCTTCTTTTGGGAGATTTCCCATACGGTCTTATAAATCTGCTTAGTTTCTGCAGGGATATTGGGAATGTTTTGAATGGAACCGTTGTGGGCAATGATCATGTTCTTCATGGTATCATCCCAAAGTCCAAGGTCCACTAGCTCCCGAAGGAGCCAAGGGCAGACAACCTGGAATTCACCAGCAAGCACTCGCCGGGTATAAATGTTGCTGAGGGTAGATGAGTCCGTTGTATGTGCTTAAAGGCGCTTAAACTCACCTAGTGTATGGTTCGAAGCATTCATTAAACCCAAGGATTTGACTGGTAGACGCGGTAGGCATGGGAGCAGTCAGAAGCGAGTTTCTGAGACCGACACGAGCGATCTTCTCCTTCAAGGTCGTCCAATCCCATAGATCGGTGGGCGTAACACCCCATAAATCGTACTGCAGTTGACCTTGCTGTGCAGGACTGCCAACCCAAGTCTCATACGGCCCGTCCTTCTCCGCCATTTCAGCACTGGCTTCAAGCGCGCCGTGGTAGATAGTTTCGAATATTTGTATGTTCAATTGCTTAGCAGCAGGGGAGTCAAATGGCATCCTAAGGGCCATAAACGTATCGGCCAAGCCTTGAACACCGATACCAATTGGGCGATGGCGCATGTTGGAACGACGTGCCTCCGGTACAGGGTAGTAATTGATGTCGATAATGCGGTTGAGATTGAAGGCGACAACCTTAGAGACGTAGTGGAGCTTTTTGAAGTCAAATTTGCCACCTGAAACGAAGGTCGGAAGGGCCAAGGAGGCGAGATTGCAAACGGCGGTCTCGTCGGGGCTGGAATACTCAATGATTTCGGTGCACAGGTTGGATGACTTGATGGTCCCCAGGTTCTTCTGGTTGGATTTAGCTATGTGGTGTGAGCTATTTAACTTGAGTAAGCAACAGGTGAACTTACCATTGGAAGAATCTTTGTAAACCATGAACGGGCCACCAGTCTCAATCTGAGTTTCGAGGATAGCATACCACAGCTTCTGTGCAGGAACAGACTTTCGTGCACGACCTTCTGCCTCATACTTCTTGTACAATGACTCGAATTCTTCTCCCCAGACTTCATGTAAACCAGGAGCTTCATTCGGACAGAACAAGGACCACTCCTCATTGGCTTCTACCCGCTTCATACTGGAAATGGAGTATTAGAGTTGCATTGACTAGTGTCAGAAGAACAGCCTACAAGAGATCTGGTACCCAGAGAGCGTAGAAAAGATCACGCGCGCGAAGTTCTTCTTTACCGTGATTCTTGCGGAGGTCCAGGAACTCGAAGACGTCAGAGTGCCATGGTTCAAGATAGATGGCGAATGCACCAGGGCGCTTGTTTCCACCTTGATCTACGTATCGAGCCGTCGCATCATACGCACGAAGCATAGGGACTATGCCGTTGGAGTATCCGTTCGTGCCCGCAATGTATGATCTACCGAAGGAAGTTAATATCTCTTTTCGCCTCTACCACTATAAAACTCACCCAGTTGCACGAATGCAATGAATACTGAGACCAATGCCACCAGCCGTTTTGCTGATCATCGCGCAGCTTTTCAGGGTGTCATATATCCCTTCGATTGAATCGTCCTTCATGCAGACCAAGAAACATGAACTCAATTGAGGATGAGGAGTGCCAGCATTGAAAAGGGTGGGCGAGGCATGAGTGAAATACCGCTCGGACATTAAGTTGTAGGATTCAATAGCACGATCAATGTCCTTTCCATGAATGCCTACGGCCACACGCATGATCATATGCTGCGGACGCTCAGCAACTTTGCCATTGATACGCAGTAGGTATGAACGCTCAAGGGTCTTAAAACCGAAGCTGGAGAACACTTAGACCAAAAAAGAAAGAGGGAAAGTGATACGTACTAGTTGTAGGTGAAATCTCGATTGTAAATGATCGCAGAATCCAATGTTTCAGCATTCGCCATCACAACTTCATACGTCTCTTGGGAAATCATCCCAGCAGGACGACCATTCTTTGGATTTACTGAAAGAAGAATTGGTTCAAGGCAAAATAGCGAGGATACGCATCCATACCATAGTTGTACAAATCTTTGATGACTTGGGAAAAACTCTTTTTGGTTTCTTTGTGAAGATTGGAGATTGCGATGCGAGCAGCAAGTACAGCATAATCAGGGTGCTTGGTGGTCAAGTAGGCAGCGGTCTCTGCGGCCAGATTCTGAAATGGACATTATAGGTGGGTCACTGGGGTCTCAAACATGATACTCACATCTAGTTCCACTGTAGTTACACCCGGGTACACGCCAGCAATGACTTTTTGGGTGACCCTACGCCAAGGTTAATGGGTTAACTGCCAAGACGTTAGACTAACGCACTCTATAACGTTGACATGATTCATATCGAGACCATAACATAGTTTCTCTATTCTTGTCGTGATCTAATACACCGGTTAGTACGATACGTAAGTCCCAAAGTGAAGTTGTGCGCGCCTTGTCAAACTGAATTCGCTCCTTTCGTCTGTCGAGTTATGTATATGAAAACCGCGGTCAGCGACGCGTTTAACGCGTCAATATGTTGATCACATACCCATCTGCCCATTGTGAATCAAAGAGATCAAGGGCAGAAAAGACGATGCACTGTACCTCTTTTGTACACGAATGCCATAGTTGTAGGGCAAAAGATTTACAGGTGGGACGAAGGAGTTTCTTTCTGAATTACAAGAAAGGATGGAAGGAGAGGAAGGATTTGGCAGGAAGGAAACGTGCGGTGCGGGTGTTGTGTAATTTTATGGGCCTGAGTAAGCGCCAAACATGTGTTTGCTAGTGTTTGCCCGTCAACGCGTTTTATTATTGACGCGTTGTCGACGCGCTGCTGACAGTTGCTGACAGATTTGCGCGCAGGCCAGTCCCCGATGACGCGTTGAGCTGTGCTTATCCTGCCAGGCATTGTATTTATTATCACGCAGCCAGATCATGGTATGCTGCGTACTGCTATCGCTTAGAGGACAACAAGGAACTAGACTACAATGCATCACTATACAACCCGAGGACGTGGCCAGATTTGTCTTCTATATTCTAGCGCCACGAATCATCAAGAACCCAACTTCCATTTCCAGGTGTTGTGAATGAACGGTTCGGATCAGACTCCCATGTGGTTATCCCAGCATATTTACGGAGGTATTTGTATTCGATTTTGGTATAAGCAGGCATTCGTAAAGTGACTATCAAGATATAATATTGATATAGAGGTAAGAATTGTAGTAATCTGGTCGTGAATGATTGTACTTACTACTCCAGGTAGGGTAATCATTTGCAGACAATTGAAGGGCATAATATGGCGACCAATTATTCAGTGCACCAACGTTTCCGGTTAAATAAATGTTTTCTATAATTGTCAGTTGTCTCCGTAAGCTTCATATACAGGGTCAAGCAATAACTGACCTCCCCAGATGGTAGTCGCATAGACGCTAAAGGTTACTTCAACATGAGGACCATTACCACAAACTGAAGGAACCGCTAAACCCTTGGCACCCCAGCTTGCAGAGGTAACACCACGCCGCGCGGCAAATGCGGTTAAAATGGCAGCGTAGCTCCAAGTGAGGTCCTTGGCACTAATGGGGTTGCCTGTCAATCTGTGGTATTGTTCAGCAAGTGACCCATCTGCAGGAGTATATTTGCGAATAATGATCAAAAATCCATCCGCAAAATTCTTCATGGATGCTGTGATGACCCGGTACGTATTTGAAGATGACGGGTATGTCCCAACTTTGACAGAAGGCAAGAACTGGCGGAAGAACAGAAGGGATATATCCGTTACATCCAACGCCCCGAGTCTGTCCCAAACAATCAGCGCATCGTATAATTGCTCAGCCGCAGCAGCAGTGGTAAGATACCAAGGCTATATTATGTTTCAGCTGGGCACATATGCCTACAATTGAACTCACATGACCACCAAAGTACACATCTTCAGGATAGCGGCCAGTTGCAATAGCTGCATTTACAGTGCTGCCAAAATTGATAGGATACAAGAAACGAAAGGCGTCGACGTAGACCTTCAAGTTTGAGAGTGCTCTATCTGAGCATGGTTGGAATGTAATGGGATCGCAACCAGCCTCCACATCGAAGTTGTGAATGGATGCCAATACAGAGTTAGCATCCTTTCCGGAACGGCCACCACCGGTATTCGAGGTAATGTAGCCAGCAGAAGGATTCCAGTACGTCTATGTCGACGAGGATTGGAATGTCAACTGAGCAGCTTCTGAACCGGTGTGTCACTTACCTGTAAGAAGCACAATAAATTATCAGCTTGATTCTCGTATATGCTGGCCAAAGCGATTTGCCCAAGCTTCCGTGCAAGTATCGAACCTTGTCTCAAGGCACGATGCTGAGACGCAGTTGTGAAGAAGGATGATGAGGATATTTCCTCCCATAAGTCAAAGCTGCGCAAGTATCTCGATTATTAAATGCGCAATTTCTGATCCGAAGTGTGACATACCCTGTGTAATTCCAATATTGCGCAGTATAATCTAATTTGATGACGGGCCACAGCATGTTGACCACATAAGAGGAGTTGGAATTTTCCAACAACCAGTTGGCGTAAGTTATGAAAGTAGTGGCTCGCAATGGTGGTCCATCTGAAGGATAAAATAAAGGATTATAAGTCAGGGAAAAAGACCAGGTGATACAAGTAGGCAACGCACCACGTTGGGGCCTTTGCAAAGGTGGCGACGTCAGCAATACCTTATGGAGATAAGAGATGATCTACGCACCTCCCCCAGCTTCCTGTAAACGCCGTTTCATCCACGTGGAATTTGGGCTCCCCAAGTCCACCTGTGAGACGAGAGCCACTGGGGCTAGAGATGTGTTGGATCCGTGCTTGAGAGGCAACGAATGAATCAATGAGGGTGCGCGAAGAGGTCGACGTATCCTCTCCGTGTGTGTACCTGCGTGACTTTAGTACAGGTCCATTGCTACGCTATCAGCGATGCATACTGGTCAACAAGTAACTTGAACACCAAGGAGGAATCGCGGGTCCATGTATACACGTAGTTCGGAAAGACGTTACTAGGGCTAGCAACAACAACGCCAGCCTGGAAAATCTAGATGATCTTCTATTCGACGGCTATGCTCATGTATGGGAATTACCTTAGCCCCCCACGACTTTAAGCCATCTGGTCCAATATTGGCAAGAATACCAGCCTTTGCTATAGGTGTCTCGAGCTCAATGAATTTATCCACTATCCTGGTTGACGAGATCCCAAAGACCGAAGCAAGCAGGCCCAAAGCAGATAAAAGGAGAAGGCGCAACTTCACTCGTGCCAGCTCTCGAAAGCAGTCAACACTATCAACGAGGATCCCAACAAGAGCCTTTTGATCCATTTATTGTCAATTCAGATTGCCTGCAGAAGAACCGATGCCCAACGGGTCAAGTTGAGAATAGGAGGTTAGACAAGCAGAGTTGTGACAGGGCCATTCTCGTGCGCTCCCGTATGGTGGTTTAAATGCGGAGGTAAACCAAATTCTTCCTAAATAGGTCTATCTGCGCTGTTCAACCAGGGTATGAAGTAGAGAATAGTCATTGCCTACACAATCAAAAAACCTTATATCAAAGTACAGTGGAGAAGTACTCGTACTATGGCTTCAACAGGGCCGGGCCTCTATATCGTTGATACATCATTGTACGACCCCATTAAGCTTAGTGTTCAATGTTCGGCGTTCATTGCTCAAATTCATCCAGAAAGGTAACTGTACCCATAAGTACTAATTTACTTTTGGTTTTGGCGCAGCCAAATGCTGAGAGTTATGCATTAGCAACTGCGCGGGTACACACACAGGCGAAACTTACATTCAACTTCTGAGCGTGGTCTTTTTTACGCTGAGTCCGACAGTTGTATCCGTACCTGCGGAATTTAATAAGAAATTTATGCAGGGGAGTGGGCATAGAAGTAATACCAGCAATCATCATTCGGGATAGGTATACGTTCTATAAGAGGTTG
>KB722736.1:1342918-1354075 GCA_000349905.1 Volvariella volvacea V23 | reverse complement strand
TACCAAGTCTCGGAATCTCTGTCGTTCCATGGATCGTCGCCGTTTACGTCTTGACACAAACTAAAGTAGTCAAACTCCTGATATCGTTGTAAGACGCCTCTTTGTCCCCATTCCAGTGCCGCCTCCGGATATGCTGATGGTAAGCTTGGGGCACCGGATCGTCTCCCTCTTCGGACATTATTGAACTAACGAGATCACGGAGGAATACAGAGGTGGTGTGAATCTCTTGAAGCTCGGTGGTGGTGTACTGATTTAAGAAATTCACTTGTGCTGCTCTTGTTCTGTCCACCTGGCCTCCCTCCTCGTCCTTAAAATCGGATCCAAGTTCGTCATCAGTGAATTGTTCAGAGGGAAAAACTTTAGAAAAGAGCTCGAGTCGATAAATAGCTCCCCGAAATTTCTGTGGCTCTAAGCCATCAAGCTTCGCTAGTGCTGTGCTGTCCTTGTGCCTGTTATCTCTTCAGTTCGGGTACCAGGATGAAAGAAATCGTTACTAGCCTTCTTACAAAGATATATTCTAGCTTCTCCACATCCATTGCATACTCCATCAACGCATAGCCTTCCCTCCTCGTTATGGGGAAAAGGGAATCAATATCCAACGGGGAAGTGAGCGAACTTGTCGCCAAACTTGAAAAGCTGTCGTTTCCCCACCCATCTGGGTCTTTGTAGGGCAAGCAGTCCAAAGCTTGTGGTAGTACAACTCCGACCACATTGTAGCAAATTGCTTTAATGATCGAGTTGGGATGTGCCTCAAAGACAGCATAGAATGACTTGGACGCAAGGATCGTGCTCCGAAGACTGTCGAAATCGGAGAAGTAGGTAAGAATATAAAAGACTAGGTCGCTGCTAATAGGCAGAGAGTTCATGAGTGTTGCGTGCCATCAGTTGTTCAGGTCGTCGGCTAATTTACTAGTAGGAGACTCAGACAGTTGATGTCAGCAAATGCTGCGCCACCCAGGCACGGAATTGCACAGACCGAAACTTATAAGTGCTAGCAATCGCAGCATTAAGCTTATTCTATGTGTCTCCAGCCATGAAATATATGTACTGCAACACCCTTCTACGCAACACGGGCAGAATATTTCTCTGAACTTTCAAGATGAAGACGAGCATTACGGATTCAAGATAAGGCTCACCTCTTCACTAGACGATCCTCGAAGGCATCTGGTTAACCTGATGAATTACAACAGGAGTCAATCTATGGGGACAAGTAAGGCCAGACATACTACCCTTCTTCAAATAGTAATGCTTGCGAACCTTGTCGAACTCTTTTGCCTAGCACAAATGCTACAATAATACCCATCACTTGTTTATAACGACATCTGAGGACAAGTTGACCCACATTGTACTTCGAATAATGGTCTAAATCTTCGTGCGTCTGCTTTTTACACCAATACCCATGCCTACGGATTTCAATGTTGAGGTGAGCAGGTCAGATCGAAGAGAACCCTCCAAATAGTGGAAACATACCGACAATTCTTAGAAGGAATTAGAATTCCATCTACAAACAAGTCGTGATTAGCTGAAAGGACTTTCCAACAAAGTCGGAAGACCATTCACATACCCTCACGTTTCTTCTCAAGTAACCAAAGTTGTAGGTGTGCATTAGCTATTGAGATCGAACAACCTGTACACAACCAATCCTCGTCATTCCAACTCCCAAACTCTGCAGTTCGTACTCGATGAATCTTGGTCATAAGATCGCGATAGTCGAACGTTTCGAATATGTACTTCTTGAATAACTCTTTCTCCACTGTATTCCTACCCAGTATCCCGGTTCTTTCAATGAAGAAGAAAGAAACGTGCCGCCAAAAACGCGGATGTTGTAGCATTTCCCAGTCTTCAAACTATGATTAAATCAAAAGATCGAAGCAAAGAGCACTGACTTGTTTTGTTCCATAAGTCGAATCTATTTGTCTTGCCACACCTCTGACCTAGTATGGTTTAGAGCACACCCCCAGCAGCAGATGGCAGCTCACAGTGCTCGCGTTCATTAATTGGACTTGAATTCAATATAGACCTCCAATGGGATTCATCACAAGGTGGATTGGTACCCCGTTCCTCCCAAATCGTGAACAAAGGTTGGGTAATATAGGATACCGAAGCACTGTCTGGAAGATCATCCTTTAGTATCACAAATAATGGGGCATCGGAATCACGGCCTTCATATGCATCAAGCAGAACAGAAGGCCCAACAGCGAGGCCAAGTTCGATCTGATTTTGTGCTGCGGAATGGACAATTTAGAATGGTCGTGGAGGCTTAGGATAACCGGTATGCTAACTGACGTACAGTAACGGTCCTCAAGGTGATCTTCTTGAATAGCTGATTCCAGCAATTTGACGAAAAAGATTGAGGCCGTATAAAGCTCTTTCAACTCGTCGCTGGGGAATTGGTTCAAGAAATAGAACTTCATTTCTCTCGAACCATCAATAATCCCTTCTCCCCCCTCATTATCATCAGAGAAGTCGTGAGTCTGAAAGACCAAAGTATACAACCAAAACCGATAAAGGGCCCTACGGAATCTCCAGGACTCAACCGGGGAAAGCTTAGTTCCTGTCCGGTCCTTATGTCTAACATAAAAGTATTAAGTCCTAGTACAGGAACCACAATAACACTAGGGAGCACAAACCTCCGTGCAAAAATGTCTTCTAGCGTTTGTACCACCTCTAATCCTTCAATAAGTTCCTCCACCTCGCTTTTCTTGATGGCCGAAATACTGCTTTTCTCAGACCATGGGTTCTTGGGCGAATTGGGCCATTCAGGCGCGTCGCATTCGTCACAATCTATGTCGTCACAATCTAGTGGCGCGCCATATCGTTCCATGCGAAGCGCTTGCGGCCATGCGGGCCCAATGATGTTGTGGCATATAGACTTGATGATGGAGTTCGGGCGGCTCTGGAAGACGGTATATATCGATTTTGACACGAGAATGAGGCCAGCTAAGGTCTTGAAGTCCGTTAAAAAGGTGAAAATGCGATCAATAATATCATCGCTGAGGAGGAGGAAGCCCCGGGAGCCCATTGACATGATAATACTGAGCTACAACGCGGTCAAGCCCGTATTTGTAGAACTCGGAAGTATTTGATGGTGACGGCATTGCGGCTTCGAATCACCGCCAACACGGTAAGTGTGTAAACTCCCACAGCACTTACCAGGTGCTAGAAACTCTCCTCCAGGCGTACACACACCGGAACCATTAGTCTCTCGAGGTATTGAGTAAGCTATGAGGCTTATAATGCAGCACATACATGTCCAACAATTATCTGTGCTGAGTAAGTGAAGCGCTACAATTCCAAAGACGTTAATTGAAGTTGGTTCAGGTAAGGCCAACCCTGATGCTAGTGCCTGATATAAATTACAGAATTAGACAAGGTAAAAATACGCAGAAGATTAAGTGCCCGACGTTGCGATTAGCACAGTTACATACCAATATTCTGTGCGCTTGAATGTCATACATCAAGCTAGAACGGCCATTACTTTTTATTAACGGGAAACATACGAAGATAAACATACGTCTCTGTTGATACATGCAAGTGATGCTAGTGGTCTTTATTTTGGGTCGCACAAATGCTTCAACACGCCTGAGTTACTTGAGAGGGCTTCGTGTATTAAGGTGACTCACGTTGTACTCCGAGGCATGGGTCAAGTCTCTCTGCTCGCAACAGTTATACCCATCTCTAGTAAATATTACAAGGTTAGCGGGTCAGATGAAGCGGAATGCCGGGTAGTATAAACTTACCGACAGTCCTCCGAAGGAATTGGAATGCCATCTAAGAATGGATTGACGTTACCAAAAGGCCTTCCCCCCAAGCAGAAACGCCATAAGCATACCTTCGCGTTTCTTCTCGAGGAGCCACAGGTGCAGATGGGCGACAATGGTTTCTTTTAAACAACTTGTGCACAACCAGTCTTCGTCATTCCAGCTCTCGAATTTTGCAGTTCTAATTCGATGGATCTTGGTCATAAGGTCCACGTAGTTGAATGGTAGTTCGTCTGTGTATTTTCTGTAGTGTTTTGATTCCATCGCATTGCGACTTATTCTACCCCGTATATTGGAGAAGAGAGAATCATTTTGGGAAAGGTTTAGGTGCACTAACAGATCCCAGTCTTCAAACTGTGGTTATTAAGTTCCGTAAGACCTGAAGCAAAGAATACTGACTTGTTTTGTTCCACAAGTCGAACCTATGTGTTTTGCCACACTTTTGACCTAGGTCCACGGTTCAGAACTTCAGAGAGCACTTCAGCGGGAGAGGAAAACCTACAAGACTGCCGTTCATCGGTTGGATCGGAGCTCAGTATAGACTTCCAGTGAGATTCGTCATGAGGGGGATCAACAGCCCGTTCCTTCCAAATCCTAGACAAGGGTTCGATAATGTAGGGAATCGAAGCATTGGAAAGAGGGGCAAAGTCCCAAGAATCCATCTCCTCAATCAAGGACGTAACCCCATCTGCATCATGGTCCTGGTATGCATTCAACAGATCAGAAGGCCCAACAGCTAGTCCAACTTCAATCATGTACCGCGCTGTAAACCGAATAACTCAGTACGCCTGGCGCTCATAAAGATAGCTAGTATGCCAAAAAACTTACGAAAGTCATCTTGTTCCTCCTGAAAAACCGATTCCAAGAGCTTGACGAAAAATACCGAGATAGTGTAAAGCTCTTGCAGTTCGTTGCTTGGGAATTGATGGAGAAAGTGATGTTGCCTCCTCTTCAGGTCGTCAATGGCTTCTAACCTCTCGAACCTCTCTTCCTCGCTCTCGTCATCATCCTCGATATCGAAAGGATTGGGGAACTCATCCATGGAAAAGATTAGGGTATACAGCCAAAACCGATATAGCGCCCTGCGAAACCTCCAGGATTCGTCAAAAGAGAGTTTCGTTCCTGTTCGTTTCTTATGTCTAGCTCAAATGCCTAAGTCTTGGCGTGTCGGAACTATTGCACTAGGAAACACGAACCTCCGAGAAAAGATATCCTCTAATTTTTGCACCGTTTCTAGCTGCTCAATAACTTCTTCGGCCTCATATTTACTAATGGGTGAGATTGGGCTCTTCTCAGACCATAGATTCTCTGGCGAACTGAACCATTGCGCCGCATCGAGGTCCTCCGATTCCAGTTCATCCAGGTACGAACGTGACTCGTATCGTTCGATACGAATCGCTTGTGGAAACGCAGGTCCTATGATGTTGTAGCATATAGACGTGATGATTGAGTGTGGACGACTCTGAAAAATGGCATATGTAGTTTTCGAGGCTAGAATAAGACCAGCCAAGGTCTTGAAATCGGGCAAGAATGTAAAAATGCGATCGAGAATATCATCACCAAGTAAGAGAAAAGACTGGGAGTGCATGGCGCGTGGAGTAGCAGACCGAGCACGCGTTTAAGGGGCTACTGAGTGTTGCTGCAGACCGTCGTGTGACGGACCATTGTGACCCCAGGAACACCAAATACACAAAAGTCGCCTGCGGAGGGATAACTTCAGATATGTACACCAAATATAGCATGCTACCCAATACAGGATTATACGAGTATACAAAACAGTATCTTACATTGCAGAATCGATCACTCAACTCTGCAGGAGCTACGCATACTGAGGAAGTGGATCGCAGAGGTGCTGCATTATCGGATTCAGCCGTCGAGGATGCTCATTCAAGTCGGCTGAACTTACATTAAGTTTTGAAGCGTGCTCTGGTTTATGCGTTTGTGTTCGACAGTTGTATCCGTACCTACAAATCCGGTTTTCCAAAATGAGCGCTAGAACGAACTGATCAAAGCATCAAAGACGCACCAACAGTTGTCTGCAGGGATGGGAATACCACCTATGAGACATAAGACGATCAGACATGGACCTCAGAAACTGGGAGGACTACTCTTACTTCCGCGTTTCTTCTCTAGTAGCCAAAGGTGCAGGTTATCAGCGACAATAGATTCCAAGCAGCTTGAACACAGTAAGTCGTCTTCGTTCCAATCATCGAATGCTGCAGCTTTGACTTGATGGATTTCACTTATGAAATTTTGATAGCCAAACGTTGGTGAGTCCAAGTACGATGTTAACAAGTCTCTCTCTTGTCTATTCTGGCTTAGGTGACCTTTCATTCGATTGCTGAGGTAGATGTGCCTTGAAAACCTCGAGTAGCACAACCTATCCCAATCTGCGGCGAGTGGTCAGAATTTAGAATCAGTGAATAACGAAATACGAAAATACTGACTTGTCCTGTTCCACAGGTCGTAACCACTTGTGGCGTTGCATTTCTGACCTGAAAGTATCGTCAATACAAGTAGTTCTGCGTGGGATGACAGACTCGAACGTACAAGGTTCCCCTTCGTTAATGGGATTAGAGTCGAGTATAAGCTTCCATAGTTGAGACTCTGACTGCGGCAGATTGACGCCCCGATCTTTCCAGGCTTTGGATAGTGGTGTACTCAGGTAAGTTCGTACAATGGTCAGATCTCTCCAGGTGTGATCCTGAACCAAGGATGATATCCTACTCGGGTCATTCTCACAGTATGCTTCGAGCATATCCTCTGGTCCGACAAAGAGAGAATCTTGAACAAGATTAGGTGGGACTGTTTGAGTAAGTTAAAATCATTCGTGAATATAGACCTTTCTCACAACGCACAGAAAATATGCGAATTATTCTTCACAAGCGACTCAACAAGCTTGATGAAGAAACTTGAGACGATGTGAATCTCTTGCAGTTCATCGGTTTGAAATTGATTCAAGAAACGATACTGTCGTCTTCTATACTTGTTGATGGTGTCCAATTTGTCATTCCTTTCCTGCTCGTCTTCTTCCTCGTCGTCCTCGTCATCCGAGAAAGTTGGAAAACTGTCTTCCGAAAAGACTAAAGTGTATAGCCAGAACCGGTACAAGGCTCTACGAAACCGCAAAGACTCGTCGAAGGAAAGGCTAGCTCCCAGCGCACGATCTTTGTGCCTAAATTACGCGGCGAACCTCTCTCAGTTTCAAGTGGGATATGACACCACGCCACGAACCTCCTTGTGAATATTTCTTCCAATTCCTGAACCGTCTTCGCGTGTTCGACGAGCTGTACCGTCTCGTTTCTAGTTATAGGCATAATGGCATGTTTCTCAGACCAAGGGTTCTTTGACGAGCGAAACCATTGAGATTCGTCCTCTTCCTCTTCCGATTCGTCCGCATTCAACGAGGAGTTGTAGCGCGCAACACATATGGCTTGTCGCAGCACAGGACCCGTGATATTGTGGCATATGGCCCGGACGATCGAGTTGGGATGTGATTCGAAGATGGCGAGCATCGACTTGGACGTGAGTATGAGGCTCGCAAGCGTCTTGAAGTCCGTCAAGGACGTGAAGATGCGGTCAACGATATCATCGCCGAGAGGGAGCGAGTTGAGGGGGCGCATTGTGGCACGGTGCGAGTGCAATGGACGCGTCTAATAAAGACGCTAATTGGACGCTCATCACGCCACGTGCTGTTATGTCTCACGCGTCCCTACTCCCGACTATGACTCGGACTCGCGACGCATGATCTGGCGCTGACACAGGATGATTCACTTTGAAGCTAGCCGAGAAGCTGGGGAAGCTTGGAGGGGTTGAGAGTCATACGTCGAAAGACGACATTGCTCTGCCTTGGTTTCTCCGTTGAAGGTCACCAGACCACCCGTTCCCGGTTATCAATTAGTTTATAGTCATACCATGGGTTTCCTATATTCTGGACCGTTCGCTCAAGTCCCAAATGGAGTACTATGCAAGCAGGTAATCTACACAAATGTGAGGTATATATACTAAATGATATACAGCAAGATGTCGAACCGAAAATTAACAATACACAACTGATTGTCATCAACGAGATCCCCAAAGTCTATCAAACCATTCCTCGAAAGCAAGGAGCTTCTGGTATCCACTCTGGCCTGTGAAGCCACCTACGACGAGGATGAAATGTGCGAGACAAACTAGGGCATATTTCAGCCAATTAGGAAAGTGGAAGGGCGGCGGGCGTACCTGCGGTGATAAGGGCAGCAAACGAGGCAATAGAATAAGTGGACTCCGTTGAGGGTTGTTCCAAGTCGATAACGATAGGCTTCTCGGCATCCTCCACCTTCTTATCCTGTTCTTCAGGTATTCTGATGCACTTAAATAGCTCAGTGTTCAACTCAAAAGCCCTGGTCGTCTCTGCTAATACGGCAGCTGGTGAACAGCATGACCATAATAGGGGTAGAAACGTTAGAAGTCAATAGCTAAAGGCCCTGAACCTGATGCGGTGCATCTAGAATAGGCAACAAAGGGTTGTAACCACGGAACTTACCTTTGACTTCCGGTTTACCATCACCAGCCTTGTTCATTCCATCTCGGAACCACTCTTTAATGCGCTTCATCTCGCCTTGGTTTGCCAACTTCTGGGATGTGAGCTCTCTGAAAGCGTAGAAAGCCAATCCTAGCCCGGAAGACTCGTCTAGGTCATAGGCCTTGGCAAGGATATGACGGATTGTCTGTCCACCGCTTAGGTCACCCAGGTAACGTACGTATGAGTGTGCAAGGAGGGGGGTCGGATCTTGGTATCGTGACAGGTCCTCTAGCCGACCCACATAGTCTTTCAGAGCCTGTGGGGTATCGTTAACGAGCTCCTGGTGAATAGGGTGTTCCTTCCATGATGACTCCGGTACTTGCAGGAGGTACGAGATATCTGCAGCAAGAGGAGCAGCGCGAGCGAGGAGTGAGGAATTCGACGTTGGCTCTAGCGTGGGATGTGCGGCATGTTGATCTAGTGCGCGTTCGAGAGTGCTGTAAAAAAAGAGGTTAAGTGTCGCCCCAAAGACGGACATCAGTTAAACGATCTGGGGCAAGCGACTGCATTTGGGACTCACTCGTAAATATACCAGAGCATCATAAGGTAACGTATGTACTCGTCTCTGACGAGCTTTCCGCTGAGCAAAGCTGTTGCACCCGGGCTTTTAGCGACTGTGTCATGGGCTTCATGTGTGGCGTCCCGGAGCAGGGTAGCAAGAGGTAACGAATAGTCAACACTGGCCATGACAGCAAGATGGGTAAATCTCTGAACTAAAGGAGAATGATGGAGGAAGGGAAGGGAAGATTAAGCGAGTAACGGGTACATGTATATGTGCAAACTGGATGAATAATGGTGCGGAGGCCAGTGCAGTTACTTGGCTGACGTCTCTAAAAAGGTAATTTGATTTGATCTCCATCACGCCATTAAATTGTCATCTTATCTGATAACATGTAATCCTTGTCATTTCCGTCTTCTGCATATACATGATTCTCCTTTTATCCTTATCTTGTTAGCCTACAATATGTACCGAGAAACCGAACCAAAAAAATCAGCCAAGTCGAAATACGAAGAGTTCAAAAAAGGGGAATCGTCGAAGTCGAATGTGATATTTGGTGGGAAGGCGGGAGTATTCGTAACTGCATAAGAATTGCATGAAAAACCTAATTTCGTCAAGTGGATATCTTCGGCAGAAGTCCGAGTCATCGCGGGGAATTATTAAATGTCTACGCAAGGAATGAATTATAGAACGCCTGGGGACTCAGCGCTCGAGAATAGCTATGTCAGGTTGAGTCAGCGAACAACTACTATAGCGCCTGAGGAAGCTATGAATGACAGTCAACGTACCGTGTCATGCCTCATCACAGCCGCAGTACTGGGTGATTGCGGATTTGACGTGGCACGAGTCCTGCCTGTAGGAGTGACTTCTCCTGAGTTTGGTTGCTCTTGTTTCCCGGTTCCTCTATCAACGTCACCATCATCGTTGTCAATCACGTCACCGTCGATTGACCTGGGAAACTCGACTGTGCCTCCAGACTGTTCTAACTTGGGCTCGGAGTCCTTTACAGCTTCGTCATCTGTGGCGTTATCGGAAGAGGAAGTCGGGGTTGTTGGTCCTTCGCTGCTTGTGGTTGATGGAGAGCGGCCTGGAGGCGAGAAATGAGCATGAGCTATGCGTGAAAGCTTAGCAGAGCGGCACTCACATCGGGTTGGATCACCCATAAGAACTCCTCCACCGATAACTCGCCATGTAACAGGAGATGTCGGCTTCTTGTCGTCATTGCCAGAGGGACTGGTGGGCTTCGTCGCGTTCTCTTTCGACTTCGCTGCCTCAGCGGCAGCGGAATTCAAAATAAGAAGCGACAAGTTCTGGGTGGCCTCTCCATGAATGCTGACAGAGATAGGTCAGCAATACGAATCCACACGACCACAAAAGACACCTACAAGGTGCACTGGTCTCCACTTGCACAGTATCCGTTGGCAATGTAGTACCGACAAGGCTTGGCTGTTCACGATGATTTCAGTTGTCATGGCTTTACGAGTGATTCCGGGAACTTACTTTTATAGCTGATGTTTCTCAAGCGTGAACCAGACCTTGACTTGGCCTTTGGCGACCGAACCTGCTGTGGGGTTTCAGGTCGTTTTTCCTCCTGTTGAGCAGGTCCTGTTGCCGGGGCTGCCACACTCTGCTGAATGACGACGGGGTATACGGGGATAATTGGGGTCGGACTGATAGACGCGTAAACCGGTGGTGGAACGCGGACCATGGGGCTATCATCGCACACATATACTCGGGATTGATGGCTGTGGGTGTGCTCTTCATATCGTGGGTCCTCAGTTATCCCCGTGTTGTTTGTCGAGCCTGGTGAGCGCTCTGGGGAGGGGGTTGAAGAGGGCACAGTGGGTTTGCGATCATCGGATTTCGTGCCTTGTTCGGTATGAGCTTGAGGCTGCTGTGAGCGCACAATGTGAACTGGATAAGGAGTGGGTGAGCCTATAGTACCCACATAGTATGGTTGTGCAGGCATATGTGTGTAATGGTAAGCTTCTACGTAGGTGGGGTATCCCGGTGCGTTCGGCGGTACACCATAAACACCATAAAGCGGTGTTTTGGTTGAGAGAGGTACAAATACCGTTGAAGGCGCATTCGCGTCCTTGGTAGACCTACCACCTGCTATATCCCCATATGAGCGGTGGCCTTATCACCAAGATACATCAGCGTACACTCACGAGTTGCGTCGAAGCTCGACGGAATGTGGGGACGTTCTTCAGTCTTACCAGATACAGTACCGCGATTCCCTGCGAGGCGAATAAGGGACGTGGCGTCCCGGTAAGATTAGCAAATAACATCCGGTTAGTCTCCATGAACACAATAACGAAGACAATAAGACA
>KB722736.1:1311405-1342818 GCA_000349905.1 Volvariella volvacea V23 | reverse complement strand
TGATCACGAGGCAGCTGGAAATGTTCTTCCTCACCTTCTTCTAACGCCTCCGGACCATGCTGATAGCGGCACCACTGACTGTTGCTACAATGTCCGGCAGCGACATAGTATCTACATGGACGTAAAGCCCCCGGCGCACATGTGTGTTGCACAGAACTCGTTCCTTGGATCATGGCCTCTACTGGAACATGGAGGAAGTCGCATTCATCTGCAGTTTGTGAACACGAATTGGTTTGATAGAATTTACAAGGCTTGGCTATCAACAGCACGGGTCCACGATAATAACAAGGGCCAGATGTCATGAAACGCGAACGCGATTGATGCGAGTCCATGGGAAAAGGTGCGTGAGACGTCCATCCCAACTGCGTACAAAGGGAACACGCACTGTGTCGTTTCTTTTGTGACTGCTTCTTCTGCGATGGCATAATTTGGTCGACAATTGCCGCCGTCTGCATGGCCATAATAATGAATGCTGCGTTTCTGATTGATTATTGAACCGTCGATTTATAGAGCGTTGAGTTTTGAGAAAAAAGCGCGAAACCTGAAGTAGTTATAGGTAGAAAGTCGAATGTGCGTAAAGTATGAGCGACCAAAGAAGGGGGAACGAAATCGAGGGTGGCAGGAAGTGCTGGGAGAATTGATGTTTATACTTTGCGGTCTAATATAACAAACCAAATGGATGGATTCGAGAGATAATATCTTCGCCGGGCTGCAGACACTAAAGGAGGGGTAGCCGAAAAGTCAGGGATGGGGAGAGGAACAACGAAGCTGAAGGAGGTCAAGGATGTGTCCCAGGGCACCGACCCTTGTATAAACTCAAAAGTATGGTGACTGGACTTCTTATATATCAACCCAACCGGAGATGTCAACGGTTTAGACAATGGTGCACCAATTTTGAACGGGGTGGTGTTTAGCGGGCTAGGTCGACATTTCCAAAATTTCTCTTGGGATACAAAAACTCTTTTTGTTTTCCCCATGGGCTACCTCCGGACCCGCCGTCTTTCCTTGTTTTGTTGAAAAACCTGGGCCGTCTCCCCGGCCGCCCCTGAGCTTTTGGTAATGTGTGCGTGTTGATGGTGGACGTAGCTCAAGTCGTTGACGTGCACATGGGATCCATCTTCGCCCAATATAACGCTTCGGGTTCGTGATCACATCAGAGAATGGAAGGTTTGCGAGGGAAAATTCGAGGTCTTGGGGTCAAATGTGTGGCTCTGAGGGTTGGAATTACCCATCATGCCCATACCTAGTTAACGCCAGGAGGCAAAAGAGTGACAGTGAACAAAAAAACAAAAAGATGAAAATCACAGAAATTAATACCGCTCGATATTGGAATCTTGGGTTGCTTTGATGCTACGCACAAGAGCCCGCCATTGAGTTGGTTGCAGCATCCAATTGTCGTGGATCAGGTCAAGGGGGAAATTTAAGCGCGTATATGCGCAAATAACAGTACGCTATCAAAATCACCCTGACAGCCCGTCACTTGTCCCATAAATGGATATCTAGCCGATTTAGTTTGAATGATGGTGCATTCCGGGGGTGACGAGATTCAAAGGCGTGTGCTCTGAGGAGCCGTGCAATATCCCAGATAACAATAAACCACGTTACTGATGGCGCGGCTCCTAGATTTCGGCCAATACAATCCCCAGTAATTTCCGGGCAAAGGACCCGATGACATAGGTTGAGAGATCCTGACTGGCTGGACAAGTTCGGGATTTTGTAATGGGCTTGAGCAAACTTATTGTTGTTAAAGCCACGTTGTTGGAGGGGTGAAAAGGGAAACAGAATATATCCCACATGCGGATGTACCTGGGTTATTGTTTTCCGGTTTTCTTCTCAATTTGCCCTCTCATACAAAGATAGGATGGGATCTTGATCATAAGGATAAGACCGGCATTTTCGCCTCCCCCTCAATGTACCTCAGCTCTCTCCCATAAGTCTGAGCAGAATGCACTTGACCTTGACAGCTGCTGGGGCCGCACACAAACCTGCTTCGACAGCTCCATTATCCGAGCTGGCGACGGTTGTTGAGGGTACAATGGGTGTACACGCCGATGAGAACGCAAGAGACTGGTGAGTGGATGCACATAACGCCCATCACCCGAATCGCCCACCCGATCCTGGTGTCGCCTCATTCTTCATCCGTTGAGGACCCCCCAATTACTGCTTCTCTCCACGAATCATAATCTATCTGTGCACCAGGCACTCCAGTCGTATCAACGTGCCTCCATAGCAAATGAACAAGGTGACTCCCGCCTTTGAGAACGTCCCAAAAGCAAAATTACAGCGGTCACACGAGCGAAGTAAGAACTAAATGAGAATACAAGAACCGTATTGACCGGGCTGGTATAAGGGTTTTATGGTACAAGATTATTCGCGAGGGAGGCAAAGTACAGAAATGTGGGAAAAGGAGAGTAGAGGAGAGAATGGGGAGAATGTCATATCAAAAGTCATTACCACAATAGAAAATACACATTTGTTTTCTTCAAGCCGAAGAAACGGTACTAGAAAGAAGAGGCGTTCGTTCCGTAGCATTCTCCGATGCCGTGGGTTGTCGTTGATCGGTGGGTGGGGTAGGAGTGGCGGTAGGAGAGAATGAACTTTCCGTAGAATCCGGGTGCTGCGTCACATCAGCCTTGCAAACTGGGCACTGATTCCGGAGTTAAAACGAGAACACGAGGTGATAGACAGAACTCACCAATTTTTTTCTTTGAATGAGCCATTCGTCGACCTCTGCCAAGTGAAAGATATGGTGGCACGGTAGGACGCGAACTTTGTCACCCTTGACGAACTCCGACAGGCATATAGCACATTCCAGCTGCTTCTCAAACCACGGCTGATCTGATGAAGCTCGAGAGGTTGAGGCATCAGCCTCCAGGGGTTGCTGTTGTTGCTGTTGTTCCCCATCCTCGACGTTACATTGTTGGTCTGCATCCTCGGCAGGGGGGGTTGGGTATTGATTAGGGTCTTCCGTCCCGTCATGCTTTTCCCAGCCATTCCCTGTCCAGATTCGCCAAGGCAGGCTTCGGACAATTTCCTCCGGTGCGCGCTCTCTCTGCGCAGCCCTTGACGCCCGGATGCGATGGAAGAGAAGAGTAACAAAAGTAAGGATAGACGGCAAGAGCAAGATGACTATGAACGTGATAATAGGCCTGAGTCAATGAGGGATTATTAGAGTTATCCACTTATAGCATTGAATAGCGAAGACATACGAATACCACTCCCATGCAGAATATTCAGCCGTTATCAAAAGAGACAGCGTGCGTAACCCCGAATGAGTCGTATTGGAAGCTTCAATGAGAGAAAACAGCTGCGAATAATCGGAATATCTGATGTATGTAGCGGCAATGCGAACGTCCGAGGCATCCTCTTAAAGGAAATTGAGGGGTCACGACACCCGTGAAAAAAGGCACCATATATGCGCACTCACCAGGACTGTACATGTTGACAAGCATGTCAGGATAGCCCGATTTCTCTGGGTCCTCTCCACCCACGACTACTGCTTTTGCTCCTAAGCGTTGTGCCTCTCGGACCTTCTTCACGAACTCGCATTGTCCCCGTTGGACGAGTGCAATCCAGGTCTCAGTGGGCGAATTTGGCCCGCTCAGACAGAGGTCCGGACAGCCCGAGTTGTGAGGCAAAGATGCAGACGATACGTTGCCAGCTTTCTCGCAAGGAACGGTGAAGGAGGAGAGGGGGATAACATAACCCAATATCGGTTCATTAATCTCAGCACCGAAAGCGGCTTGATACACCTGTTAGTCACTGATATGACCTAAGGAATGGCATAACGCAGAAGCTTACCTGGTCGAGAAGGGAAGGAAAGCACCGGAGAACGATCAACGACAGACACAGTACTCTCCGCTCCCCATACCCAACCCCACAGCCAGCTCCTCTCAGACTTGATGTGGAAGGGGGGATCAAGGGTGTTGTTGACTGGAGACGAGTGGGTTTGTGATACGAGTGCAGGTGCGAGGACTATCCAGAGTAGCCCTCGTGCCATTGGGAACAAGTTGAGCAAGATTGCAAGGTCAAGACGGTCAAGGTGATGGCGACTGTCCGTAAACTCTCATTTGCTGCCCCGCGTTCCAGCCTTGCGACACGTGCTCCATTTGCCTTTTTTGGTAATCTCGTTCTGGATTGGTTCCCGGCTGTTCGATCAGGAATACTTTGATTCCTTCGACTCTGCCTCGAAGATGATCATATCATGGGAGGCAGTGCGAATGAGACCGTGCGCGGTCATCGCTGCGTTGCTCAGACACGACGGCGCTTAAGTTCTGGCGCTAACCTTAGCATCGGGAATACCCTACAGCGGGTCAGTTGACAACAGACTAGCACATATCAAGCTCCCTTTGTACACTTGTGGCTCATCAAGAGAATCTGGACCCCACCACAGGAACCACGTCACTTCCAATGGAAGCGGAGGAGTGGAATACCCAACCGATGCAATTCTACTCGGCTTCAACTTCCCAACAGGAAACGAAGCAACAGGGTGAACGAGAAGAAACACCAACACCGGCTAACACCTTCGACGACCAAGCGATGACGATATCGATTGAGACGTCCTGAAGACTACGGGGGGATATACGAACTGTCCAGGTCTAGCTAGACTCTTTGAATAATTCCACTACGACAGATAGCTATAGTCCGTACGAGTTCGTAATCAATACAAACCACCCCGTACGCTCGAGCGATCGTAGCCTACTAGCAACTACTATGTACCGTAAATTGTCCAGCAAAAAGGGCAGGAAAACCGCATAGACAGGAAAAGCCACGGGAATCTGTGTCCAGTTGACCAAAGGAAAGAGAGGAACAAAAAGGATGGTGGAGGGTAGAGAACGTGTGGGTGTTTGTGGGCGTGATGTTGACGTGGGGTGGGGGGTAGGCCTAGTATGTATAGTATGGTATAGGTTTTCGTGCTATGATCGACAACATGCAGAAGTGGACGGCGAGCGGGGCAAGGTGGGTGTGTTGGCATTTGCAGATGCAATGTAGTGCAGCATGTAGAGCAGAGGTGAGTATATGCCGATATAGTAGGACAGAGGGGGTAAACTTTTGGGTACCAATAGGTGGGGCTTGTGTTCGTCTGGGTCTAGGGGAGCTGTTACCATGCATACAAACATCTTATAAGATCGGAGTGACGGAGGGATATGCGCCTAGAGGCACTGTTGACTTTAATTATGTCCAGCTTGATACGGTGGAGGAGGGTGGACCAAATTTGCCGTGCTTGAATAAGGGCTCTGTGTCCCATGATCCGGATACACTGATGAGCCCGAGCCTCCAGCAGCTTGCATCTCCACACCAGCTTCTGCACCCTTTCCATTCGCCTTCTGCTCCCTTCTTCTCCTTCTCCTCTGGCAGCACTTCCAAATGCAACAGCCAATGACCAAAACGATGAACAAAAAGCATCCAATGAAGATATATGGCCATCTTGAGAGGATCATCTCTTGGTACTGCTTCTTCTTTTCTTCATCCGAAATAGGGGACTTTTGCATCTGGTCCTTGGGGAGTAACTCCCAACGGGCGTCACCCGTCGTATCAACACCCCCTAGGCGCGTTTGAATAAACTCCCGTTTTGCTTGTTCCGAGTCCGTGACGGAGGCAATTTGGATGTAGGGTTTGCCGCGGTTAGAACCTCCATCGATCCAGTCACCAAAGTCCATGAGGGTGTAAGTATTGCGAACTGTAGGATGGGACAAATGGTATGAGAGATGATGATGAAGGATTCAAAGGATGTCTACTACGTACGAAAACTCATTCCCATAATCATATCATAGTTGCCCAGCAAACTGAAAGCCGATGTGATGGGTTGGAACTAGGTGTGTAATCAGTTGAAATCGCCTTGGCTCAGGAAAGACAAACACTTACCGCACCGATGCAAACTTTGTTTCCATTAGCGTCGAATTGGTTGAAGTTGTCGTCAACGGTATCGAGAGGATGCACAGGGTAGTTTCGTCCACCAAAATTGAACGAAATGTTCAGATACTGGCCGCAAGGTACAGTCCACCACTCGTTCTTGACGTCATAGAATGCTCCCTTCACGCGTCCGTAGATTGCGTCGGACACCTGACGAGGAACTTGGCTGAAATAGGGATTGTGAGGGTATCCAACTTGCACGCTGTGCGATAACATACCTGAATGTGAAACCTGAATCGAACACCGCGACAAATTGACCCTTTGGCGCCTTTCGCACAAGAGAAAGCACTTTGACGGCCTCGCCATCAGGACCAATCACACCATGGTCTTTGTCAGTAAGAGCTTGCCAATGCTGATCTATACGACCATGACATCCGCACAGGTCAGATCAGTTATATCCATGAACTACACTTGTCACTGTCTCACTCACCAGCTTCCAGCAACCTATTGACCTTGTCCACATCCAGCTTTGGCATTTCAGTAATGTTCTCAAACCCAGGCACAATCTCAGAAATTGTTAATTGGCCCGTAAATGGGTCAATTGGGTCCCCCTTTCGGTCCAGTAAAAACGAGATGTAATTGCTCGTGTGGTGGTCTTGCTCGAATATTCTCGTTAGAAGTGAATCGCCAGCAGGACCGTCGACCTTGTCATAAATGACACTAGCTTCATTAGGGCCCAGACCCAATAGTCCATCATAACCTTGTGCATGTATGTCGGCAGTAAATGTACTCGTGTCCGAAACGAGAACTAGTGGGCGGCATACGGACGTCAATGGGGAATAATAGTCGAGGAGCAAGACGTACGGAAAGCTTGATTATCCACAGTATTGTTGGCGAATTCTACCCGCGCCGAATGGACATGACCTAATGAAAGTGAAATACTGGTGAGCACACGAGCGGTTCAGAGCGGAACGAAAGCGATAAGCGAGGATTCTTGTCTGACCTGCCGCCCGTCCAATAGCATAGTTCAACGTTACTTGCTTCCCCATGTCGGTAGCCTGGGGTTGCGGGCCAGGGAAATGAACCCATAGATCAGAACTGCGGAAGGGGTTAGACGCGGGTGGTTTTTGGTGGCCATAACAACGCGAACTAAGTATGTACCTTCCTGTGTCCAGCAAAACCTCTACCTCGACACCACCGATGGTAATGTTGCCGACATATTGAGCATTTCCGGTATTGGATATAGGGATGGTAGCAGGAGCGCGACGAATTAGGCCTCTGGGGGAAGGATTGTCGACACGGACTTCGAATGGGATTCGGACGGCGGTGGAGACGGATAGAAGGAGAGATAACGGAAGTAGGGAGCGCATCCGGGTGGTTGAGAATGCGAAGAAAATGGATGACCAGGTTGCCGTCGAACCTTACAACGATTTAGACTATGGGAATTCAGCAAGAAAAGCAAAAAAGAGAGCAAGGAAAGGGGTGTAGAAAACGAAGAATTGATAGAAACGAGAATGCTAATCGAAAGCTTGAGAAATGAAACGAAGAAAGCTAGGGAGTATGGAGCAAATGCAGGATGGCAAGGTAGTGTGGAGATGGAGATGAAGGAGTGTAATTGAAATTGGTTTGGCCAACCCGTTCAACGCGGCTGTGATCAGTCTCACGCCCCTCACAGTGTCAGCCTCCAAAATTCAAATGCTCTGCTCGCCAGACTCGACTTTTTCCGTCCTTGGCTGGTTATTCCATAGCCTCAAGGGTCGGCAAGTACTCGGCTGGACTTGATAGCCAGTGCAGCGCCGGTGGCGAGGATGGTCATCTGGTCTCTTGGGTATGCGACTTGTCCTGGTCTTGCCAGTTGCCTACCTGTGGTTATGATAACTATGTCACCCAATGTGCCTCGATAAATTAAAGGGCCCTTGGGACGCTTTGCTCAAGATTTCTTGGGAACTTCCCTTGAATCTTATCGAACTGGATCGGGAACTCATCAAGTTTGCGATCCTTCGATACGGAGCTAAAGTAACGCGTCTTAGGCATGCACTGGACCTGGTATGGATGCTTGAGCATTCTTTGATGTCGCGTGCAGTTGACCGCCCGTGCTGGGCAACAGCGTGGTCCTGCACAAGACACAACCTGTCTGATGCCGGAGTGGCTTCCTCAGCAGAAATATCGATCCATGAATATAGCAAATGCTCTTGGATGATTATCGAGGCCATCACAAGCTGCAATTATTTGGGCTTGGGATATTGTTCCGTGAGGTGCTGTTCTTTCCCACAGATCACCTCTGCCTTGTCCCACCCCCAGCAAATTGTTATTAGGCTCCGAAGGAACAGGAGATTCAGATGCGACCGGGACTTTACCTGCTCAATTAATTCTCTCCGTCGCAGTGACCTCAGACGGTCAATCTATCATGCACCAGCTGCACCAGCTTGGCAAGTCATGCCTGGGGCCTTGGCTGTGACGCGCCATAACCCAAGAGAGCAAGGCTTGGACGAGATCACAACCAGGAATCTCTGGGCATGCTCTGGGCATTGACACGTGCGAATGCATTTAGGACCCTTTCGACTAAGTGAACTCAAGCGGGAAGGACAGAGACAGCAGCCAGCCCTGATTTCTATATGCCCAAGACCCCCCAGTACAAGTTCTCTTCGGTGGGGTCTCTTGGCTTTTGGTGGCTCCTCCCTATGGACCGTCCTGCCCTCACGCTTCCCTTTGGTTATTTTTCGCCTCTCTAGGCTTGCAAGTGTCCGATTCAGCGGAATCGCTAGTCGAATGCGTTCCATAGATTTCACCATCTCCTACACCTAAGCACCTCTTTTCGGCCCCTCACTGGACCCTGCAATTTCCAAGTCCATTCATTGCCACCCCAGGACAAGACAGTCAAGACGGCATTCCCCCTCCCTCCAGCTCATTTTCTCCCAAGTAAAACACGTTCAAGTTCCCAAGTCTCTCTATCCACCACTCCATACCAAACCCTTTACCAAGTTGGCAAGCGATTGCATAGAGCGCTGAGCGCTGACGACAATTGGCACAAGACCCAAGTCTTGGAAGATTGCCATACACAACACCGCCACGGCTCCTGGACGCCAACAACTCTTAAGTCGCTCTTGGGCTACCTCATTGCCCCTCAAATTTCCCCCGAGCCTCTTTCCCCCTCCCTTCCCCCCTCCGTTCTTTCTCTTAACCGAATTGTCCCCCCCCCCTCGCAACTCTGTCCAAGACCTTGCTTGTCCTTGACATTGAACCTTCCTCTTCCTCTTCCATCATCTTCCCTCGTCTCTTTTGCATCCTTAGTATCTCCTTGGGACCCAGTTGATCTTACACTTTTCCATTCATATTTGTTATACTAATTAGCTCCCCTACATAACTATCGCTCACCCGTTGCTTTACCTTCCCTCACGCCCGCACCTCTTTCTCCTAGCGGCTCGTCCTCGCCCCACCTCGCTTGACAGCAACTCCGGTCTTTCCCCCTCGTTTTACTCGGAGCTCTTCAACAGCCGCAAAAATGAAGCGTCTACCCATCAGTCTATTTACATGCTTAGTCCTCCTCCTCACCGATCAAGTGTATTCCCCTATTCTGCAAGCTAGTGCCTTGCAAGTCCCCATCAAAGGACGTCGTCGCGTACTTCAGGATCCACTATCGTTACGAAGTATACCACCACAAGCACGAAGGGCCTCACCATCGTCGAGAGATTGGGGAAGTGGCGCTAAAGGAGACACCGAAAGAAGAGGAATACTAAGTCCGAGGCAGCAGAGTTCGGCCCATCTAACCAACGTGGCTGATATTAGTTATCACACTAATATTACCCTTGGGGGAACTGAATTCGATGCTTTGATCGATACAGGAAGGTATGTACGATTATCCTTTTGCTTTATAGCCCTGGGGCAATTCAGAGGGTGTTAATTGTGCTTTGATCCTCTTCCATCGATTTTCCGTACATGCGTATTCGCCCGCTGCGCAAAATGTCCGTGCACCAATTGCGTACTTGGTTGAAATAATGGCACTTCTTTGGTTCTCCATCTCTCCCGAAATCCGTTTGTTTGTTCTCCATGAACTCGGCGATTCGACAATCTGTTTTGGCTTTTTGACGGATGCATGTACTTCTTTTCGTCGTTTGACTTCCACCCCGGCCGTGTTCCTTTCACCCTTCCCACCATCAATGCTTGGCAACTACTCCAACGTACATTGAAACCTGCGCCCATAACACGCTCCCCTCGTATCACGCCAAACCCTACATCTCACCTAATCCGCGCCATGGCAATTACACTCGATGGTTTGGTTGATGATGTGTGTGATTGGATAATCATGCACTTGGTTGCATCGCTACTGTCATGGCTATATCAACTACAGCTCCGATCTATGGGTTGCACATTCAGGGAGCGTACCAAACAGCAGATTCACTGGCTACACTAGTGGGGTGAACTACGCTGTTGGTTCTGTTCGCGGTATGTCAATTTCCCTCTATCCCCACACCATTTACCCCGCTCTCTCGTCTATCTGCACTACATGCGAATATCTGACACGATATGCCTTTCCTTGAACTGCATCCCTTACACTGGCCACCGCATTGGTATGCGACACCTCGCCCGGGAATTTCTCCTATACAACAGGCCCTGTCAAGACCGCCACACTTGAATTTGCTGGGTTCACTGTTCCAGATCAGGCATTCCGTAAGTTCCTTATCCTGTTTTGTGTTTTTTACATTCTTTACCCGTTTTCCGTGCTTGCTTGCTTGGAAGTGTATATGTTACACTGCTTTCGGTTCCTGTACCTTTCTTCTCCGCCCTCCGCCGCCGATGTTACCCCTTCAGTTCATTGCGGTGGGAGGAATCTCCCATCGTGTGCATATGAGTAATATGCTACGCTTTTTCTGCCCAGTTCTTGCATGTCTTTCACTTCAACGAGATATTGATTCCGTTCTACGACAGTGGAAATTCAACCTGATGCGGAGAATAGAGCTGGGGAAGGCCTAATAGGCCTGGGACCAAATGTAGGCTCAAAGATCCTCCAAACAATGGGGACTGTGGAAGGTGCACCAGTATTGGACAGAATTTTCCTGCAAAACCGAACCACAGCGAACTTTATGACAGTACTGATGGGACGCAAAGAAGGTAATGTATTCAGTATAAGTTCCTTATCCATTGTTGACAACGTCCCTCAGATCCAACTGACTTCTACAGCGGTACGCTGACAGTAGGGGAAGTTCTCGAAGAATACGAGGCCGTGCTCGACGAGCCACAGCTACTAGTTTCAGATGTTCCTATACACGAGATTGGAGACCAACATTTTCAAGTCTTACTCGATGAAGATGGGTTGATTGGGCCAGACGGCCAACCTATCGAGATGAGAACTAGAGTAGACGAGACAACCAATAAAAGAAGAACTATGGCGGTCGTCGACACAGGATTCTCGTTACCCCAGCTGCCAAAGTAAGCTCTGAGGTCTCTTCTTCTTGCTCCTACCTAATGCCCCTATACAGAACCGCTTCTGACGCGATATATTCGAGGATAGATGGGGCTGAGTTCGGATTGGTCGCAAACGTCGGAGAGGTGTGGATCATTCCATGTGATCGTGAGGTGAATATCACCTTCAAGTTCGCCGGCAAACGGTATCCCATCCACCCATTGGACGCTTCATTGTGAGTCTTCTCTTCTTCCCTGCTGGGCATCGATAAGCTGACAGGGGCACCCCGCAATCAGGGATCCCACGTTGCTTGGACTCCCTAGAATTCGAAACTCGAGAGGTCAGGCATGTTGCATTGGTACTGTGAGTGGCAAAAGTGTCTCATTACGTCCGCACTGTTGATTGTGGTCGCATTAGTTCCAGCCGTTTTCATTCGCCACTGGCCCAAGCCCTAATTATGATATAATATTGGGAATGGCATTCCGTACGTCTGTTCAACTAATTTTCTGCCTGGCTCCTCTAATCACCTCCTTAGTCCGTAATGTATATATGCTAGTTGATTATGGCGACTTTGTTGTGGGCTCAACAGAGCGAGACGACCCCTATATCCAATTCCTATCAACCACCGAGGTAGAGGAAGCGCATCGAGACTTCGTTCAAGTTCGGCTCGGCGGAGTAGATACGACGGGCGACCAAACCCTCGACTCCAACACTAATAACACTACTCCGAGCGATTCAGGAGGAGGTTCTAACGCCGTCTACTACGTCATAGCAGCCGTCAGCATCGTCGCAGCCTTAGCTCTCGTTGGTTGCTTCATACTATATCGCAGAAGAAAATCGAAGTCGAGAAGTCGCCTTTCCGATCATAGCCACACCGCTCCTCAGATGATGGCATCTCCTAACCGCGTCGTGGCTTATCCCCCACCACCACTGAGGCAAAATGATTCATACCCACCACCCCCTGCTTATGGACAGCCCTCTTCTCCTTTGTTGGCGTCAACTCCACCTACTAGTCATCAAAGCCATCAAAGTTACGGATACCAGCCCCAAGTCCAGCAGCCTCAGCAGGTCTATGAGCCGGACCATAGAAAATCGACATCACAATACTATGGTAGTCGGTGATCCATCGATTCTTGCTTTGTCATTGCTTTCTGCTTTCTCCGGACACTTGATTGGGATACATGCTGTGCGTTTTCACTGTTGCGCATACCCTCCCTTGTCTGAAATCACCAACAAACGTTCTTTTCGCCTTGTATGATAATTGATATCTACTATTCCATCTCTCATCAATCGCTAGTGTCAAATTATCGCACATCCCCTCCACGTGGTCTTCCGCCTCTACTCTTGCTTTATCCGCGTTCACGACTCACGATTCTCATCTCTTGGAACACCACCCATACCGTCCAAGTAGATATATTTGTTCATCCGCATACACCGCTTGCACCATTTCTCATCACATCCACGAACAATCAAATCACGACCAAGTTTCCACAAAAATACCATAATTGCTCTAAACCTGCTTGTAAATTGCACCTGTATTTATTTATTATCGCTACACACTTCCATTTACGATCAGCCTCTCGTTCTGGCATTTGCCATTTGCCCACCCCCACTCGTATCGGAAGGACTTGGACCAAGGACCATAAATCCCTTTTTCAATCCCCATACTGTACATATAAAACTCTACCGTACAGGTAACGGTTGATTTTAGGGCACATTCGGCATTATTCCATTTCTATGTAGATACGACATTATCGCTAGCTTACACATTGGGTTAATTCATATGGGTCACACGTGTAGATACGACATTATCGCTAGCTTACACATTGGGTTAATTCATATGGGTCACACGACTTCATTGGGTCGAACTTGGGTAGACAGGCCGAGTGTCAGACGGCCGGCGAGTACGGAGCTACAATTTGCCACCATGTCATGACACAAGATACCAGCCAGCTGTAGAAAGTGAAATGAAAGCCAAGTGATTCCCACCTCACGTCATTCTTAGGCTCTGCGATCCTTTTATTGCTCTGCTATCGCAGCTACAGCGATGCAAAAGTGTAAAAGTCTTGTGTGCTGGTCTCAGCTGGCGCCTGTTTTCAACGTGTTTGAGTTGCTTGGGCTTGAAGCTGTCTATATGGGTCATATCCAAGCAACCCAAGACACACAAGACGAAAACATGTTGAACTCCTTGCTGATTCATTTCGGGCACTTTGGGCATAGAAGAAGGTTACAAAACCAAATTGTGGACGTCTTCATGAGGGGTGGAGAGGGACTGTGAGCCAAGACAAGCTTCATCCCGCGTGATTGGTTCTTATTGCGAACCTGTCAGACTTAACAGCATTGAAATGTGTTTGACTCAAGGGATTAATCCTTCGGAAAACATGTGCTTATAAATGGTAAATTGCGCAGTTACTGAGCGGGAATGGACATGCTCACCTTGTCAAGCCACCCTTCCTCGCGTTGTTCGTCAGGCTGCAAACACCATAAGTTCAACGGGACAGCAGCCCAAAGTGTAACAATGCCCAAGATAGAAAGGGTCGAAGCCAAGATTCTAGATGAGTCTAGGTCTTACTCCGACGCTGTCCATGTTCAGTGCAGTAAACGTCCCCAGAGTACGTACACAAATGTCTATACCCAGTCGATCGGGTCCCATTGTAGTACCAGCACAGTCCCAAGAAGGCAGTCTGGAATGTTGAAAAGCAAGCTTAAGCACGTTGGTGAATGTGGCAGGTGTTCTGACCCTGTGGCCATTGCGTGCGCGGTGAGAGTGGTACATGCTGCAGTGCATACCAAGAGTAAATGAATGGCGAACTTGTAAGACCAATGTAGGACATTGCAATTTATTTCTGTGAATACACAGAAATCAATACAAATCTTGATACGCTCATCAATGGCATTTTCGTCGGGACAACCGAGCAAAGCAAGCATGCCAAGAAAGCTCACAGGAGGGTTGTTTGTCGAGCCTAGAGCTATTAGAAGTAAACCAACCTACCAGTGTAATGTTGTGGAGACTTCTCGTGTGAATCAGGGATGGGTGATCAAGGAGTGAAGGGGTGTAGCTGACAAAGGAGAAAGATTGATTGACTGCCCAACCAGGCGAATGTCCCAAGCATGTGCGTGAATATACAAAAGATTACAGAACACCGTTGTTCGTTTATGCAGCAGATAGTGGACTATTTCCAGGTCGACGACAGAGTCAGGGTCCCAGTTGACGGAATGAAGGCATCTCTATTGGAGCCAGATTCCCAAACGACCTGGCATAACGAACACGTGGGTCAAAGCGCCACAATGCACAGCAAGCAACCTACCGTCCCATCTGGCCTCTTGCGAATGTATTTATACTGAAATTCGGTCCCGGCGGGTAAAAATGTCATTGCAATCCAGGTGGGATAGGAATCAGGTAAAAGGGCAATCTATCCAGTATACGACGGTTGGTCACATCATTTATGATTCGAGGAAAAAACCTACAGCTTCATCGTCCTTCCATTTGCCCAATTGTGGAATGCTGCCAACAATGAAAATATTCTGGCGGAGAATAAGCAAAGCCTTATGAAAAATAGGTCAAGGTCACCAACCTCTCCCCAAAAGGTTTCGGCAGTCACCGAAAACGTTACTGCAATCATTACAGTGTTACCGATCCCTCTGGCGCCTGTATGGATGGCCAAAGCACCACGCGCCGCAACTGCTGCCGTAAAGACGCCTCCCTCGACGGTCACACTTAATTGAAAGCCATTTAGCTGATTCATAATTAGATGCAAGGGGTGAACATACCCGGCGCCTGTGCAGAACCCTGAGGAGGTGGTGACACCACTAATGACATCGCAATACTGGCCATCGGGCAAAGATGTACTGAAAGTGGCAATCCACGGTTGATCAGCATTATTGATAGCAACATATCCAGCAGCCCCTGTCCACCAAAGAGAAGTCAAATAGCATCAAGATAAAGCAGATCTTGAAGGAATTTTCCACGTACCACGTCCGAAGGCAATTCGTTGTGGTTCGGGAGAAACCCAATTGGTAATAGCAGCTGAACCAACCTGGTTCCTAAAGGCAACCATACCGCTAATTGCGGTGTAACGATGTTGACACAACCAACCACCTTTTCCTCCAGTGGCAGAGCATGTACCGTACCCTTGAAATCTCAATGAGATCCGGAACTGATCAAGAACGCCCAACTCGATTGTGCCTACCACCATTTGGTGCACCCTCACTACGATCAGAAAAGGAGTAACTGGATAGGATTGTAGGCGTCCCATAGGGATGGGCTAGGGAAAATATATGAGAGGTTATGTATGTGTTGGATGGTGAACGGGCGTTTAGCGAATGTCCATTCTAGTTGACTTTTAAGCCCTATGATAGCCCCCAAGCACTTAATGCAACATACACGTTCAGTGTCGTGGTTAGTGACAAATACATTAGCCCGGTCACTGGGTATCCAGTCTGAATGTACAGGTCAACAACTCGTATTCCCAAACAGCTTGTTCCCTACCTTCGTTATTGAGCATCCGAAGATTTGCAATGCCATCTCGCAAAAAAGCATCCTTTAGCGCATTGGTATAACGAAATCTGCACAGGATATTTAAAATAAGGGTACATAGTATGAGAGCAAACATACTTACTCTTGTACATCCCCTGAATCAAGGAAGGCATATTTTTCAGTACTTTATCGTACGCAGAATGCAATTATTACCAATTCCAACATATTCCGAAGGCTGTATTGGTTCGCCATGCCCAAATGTGACTTCCTGTGTTATATATGTCGTCCGTGAAAGACGACTGATAATGCTAGCGATATCCTCCACGGCCATATCTGTGGGGTGGATGTTGGTCCAAACGTAAAACCCAAGAAGTATTGTTGAACATACGCTTGGCGGCATCAAGCCTCAGTCCATCCACACCCAACGATAACAAGTCGTTGGTATATTCTGCCAACCGAGATCTAACATATTCCGTTTCTGTCGCAAGGCTGCCTCGTAATAAGATCAGGCTTTATTCTCGCTTGGTGTCACGGGTACCCACTCTGCTAAGTTTTCAAGTTCGCAAGTCTGGACCTCCAGCCTATTATAATAGCTCATAATCAGGTCTCCAGGTGTAAGCCCACAATGATGGAAATCCTGACAGGTAGTCAGAAATGAGTGACCCCCGTTGTGATCAACTGACCTGATATTTATATAATCCAGGATACTCGTAATGAGTAAAACTGCTGCCAG
This sequence comes from Volvariella volvacea V23, assembly GCA_000349905.1. Taxonomy (NCBI): domain Eukaryota; kingdom Fungi; phylum Basidiomycota; class Agaricomycetes; order Agaricales; family Pluteaceae; genus Volvariella; species Volvariella volvacea. Next base: position 1,326,354 of record KB722736.1, on the reverse strand, counting down.
CTGTGCCCACGCCGCTTCTAGTGCTAGCCATATGGTTCCAGATTGTATCTGGAGGTACCATCTAAGTATGAGCATATCCAATGAAACCTAATGCCTACCTACAATAACACGCACACCAGCAGCATGGCAGGTGTTGATCATGCTGAAATAGTCGTGTCAGCATATCTGCTGCTGGAAATATCTTGGAAACGACTGACTTGACGAATTGAGCTCTATTGCCATGCTTCGAGTCTAACTTGTACGATACTGGTTGATAATCGGTCCACCATTGTGGACCTTTGACGTGTTCTTGTGGTGGACTAACTATTTGTTCCTTACGCGTTGAAGGGCAGTCGACATCACATGATGAGTAGTGTTTACCTTGAATGTATCCATATCCGGCAGGTCCCAGGAAATTAGTACATTCATCTGCGATGCTATCCCAGTTCCATTCAAACATCTGCACGATAACCGGCCTTGACACGATTAGATTGCGGGCATCGTCTTGTAGGCTCGTTTTGCTCCATAGGAAGAGGGAGGAAGCAGCAAGAGGAGCAATGAATCGAAGTAAGTACTTGGATGACTGCACTATTGGATTCAGGTTAGAATCAAACTCAAGATGGTGGCGTAACGAGTGGCGCCGACCTAGTGAGCGGATCCTTCTCCTTCCCCTAGACACGCGGCCCTCTGTCGATACCTGATTCACCTGGGTACAGCTACTGGCCATTCAGAGAAATAGTTCCGTTCGTAGTCGGGATCAAATGGGTGAAGCACTCGAAAGATGCCAAGGAAACGACTTTATACCAAACCACCTCCGGCGCTACGTGTAACGAACCTGAAACGCCGGAACTTAGCATGGTGTAGTGCGCAGCTGAGCAAACTCAACAGCTGTACGTACCTGCGCAGAAACAGCTCTTCAACCCTACCTAATGCGCCATTACGGAACAAACAAGCTGGCTGAGATGGAGAGATTGCTAATTATATAGCACGCGCACGTTCTTGTAGCGGGCATGCATCGATCCGAAGGGCAATCGACGCCGGAAGAAGCCTCTCCTGACACGGCTGCGTGTCAGCGCGCGTGAAGAGCGTAGGATAGCTACGGGCTCGCTGAGACCTTTCGCCGCTTGCATTAGCCCGTTGTAGGCTGAGTTTGGAATCTAGTTGCTGAGCGGCCTGAGGGTACAGCTCTGGGTTGCCCAGTGGGCCTGCGCCGGTCAGGAAAGGTGATTAAGTGATGATGATTTCCATAACCATATTAGGGGTGGAATTTGTGTACACTATACACTCATCGATTGAACAGATGCATGATAAACGATACACCGTCTATAGGTCGTAAATCGTTCGTAACAGTTCATAATTTAAGTCAATACGTATCGTGTGATCCAGCAAACGAGACAATACTGTACGTACAGTAGCATGCTGGGTATATCGGGTGACATAAGAGGATTCATAAAAGGGGAAACTTGGAATGCAAAAGTCCAGATAATGCAGGTATAAACATACACAACCGAAACCCAATGCAAATGCGATAAATAATGAAAGAGTTGTTAAGAACTCGGCACAGAGCGAGGTGGAAAGCGACCTGAGGTCTGGCGTTTGAGTGGTCCGTGGAGGGACAGCCGGGGATTGGTGCTATGACCGAAAGGTCTGGTATGTGGCGTTCTCATTCAGGAACGCCACTTCCCCAGTAGGATACAAGAGGTGTACTGATGAGGAAATGAGGGCTAAGAGTTTTAGGTTGAGCTAGGAATGCCTGCGGTTCAAGGTTACCGTTCTTCGGGGCCTGTGACGTCTACCCAAGAATCAGTCACCAGCCGGATTGATACTGTTTGTTGCATCTCCAATAATGCCGACACTGGGGGGTTTAGCGGTGTCACTGATAGCACGATGAAATCCTGTAGTGAGTTATCAGCTATATCGTCCAGGTGGAAGTAACGAGCTTTCCGAAGAAAGTCCAAGGAGATGAAGCGTACCTTAACCACTATTGACCCTATATTAAATGAGCCCGTTTTGATACTATCAGGCACTTTCAGCTCTCCTTCCCAATCGAGGCTTTCTTCTCGAGTTTCGCAGGATGATGCATAATAACTTGGTACAGCAGGCGGCACAGCCCAAATTTTCCCTTCACCTAGGATTTGGTCACGCCAAGCTTTGTCACCTCTTGTCTCAATGCAAACCTGGCGCAATAGGAAGACACGAATAGGGGACTGACATTCTTGGAGATCTCCATGCGCAGGCCGCGTTGACACCACAGTGTCGGCCGACGAGATACGGTTCAGGTCCGATAATTGCGCGTTGACCAGCTCACGCAAAGACGAGACAGGACCAGTCAATTGCACATGGAAGGGAATAGTATCTGTAAGGCCATATATCCGACCGCCAGGAACGAAGAGCTGGAATGGGATGCATGAGAATAGACCATAGGCACAAGTCGTGGAAACTTGCATTACAGGTGATAGGGTGCAGGCTAGACCCCGTTCGGGTCTTCATTGTAGAGAGGCTTTGGTACCATTCCTCCGGCATGCACTTGACAGCGAAAAAGACACAGGAACTCGGCATTATTGGTCGATGCGATCTTGTTCTGGGGTAGTATGTGAACGGAATGGTCACACTAATGGAGATACATTTCAATTAACGTCTGCGGTAGTAGTTGTGGAGCTTAATGATAATCACCTTTTGGACTTGGTCAGGAACCCAATGCGGGGATTGCGGATGCCAGTGACTTTGATGGTAAGCCAGTAAGAGATTTTGATATACAAGCCAGGAACGCCGGGGAAACTCGCTTGGAAGGAGGGCGGCAGGGGATGCTCTTTGTTCAGGTGTCGGAAGGTGGACGGCAGGTTTGCTGAGAACTGGACATGACTTGGGCACGAGCTTGGGGCCAAGGGTTCGTGAGACCAAAGGATGTAGGAATCTCCCACTATTTTGTGAGATAGGGCGCCGATTTCAGATGAGGTCGCCTCAATTCTGCCCTCAATCTGTGAAGCAATGTGGCAGTGAGTGATGAGCATGAGAGCATGAAGAGGATGCATACCTTGAGAATGACTCCGGATATACTACTGTATTCATCCAGGAATATTGTGCCACTTACTTGGGCATTCCTTCCGTATACTGGGGTAGACGCATTATCCTCTTGGTGGTCCAGTACAATCGTCACTTTGCCACATTTTTTGATGAACGTGCCCGTCGGTTGCGAATGTCGTGCATGATGAGGAGTGTGCTCAAGCACACGTTCATCGCAAGCTGGTGAGAAGGAGTAGTGCGGTGCAGGCACCGTCGGGGAGTACGGCGGCAAAGATAGACACTCTGTTGAAGTGGTCATTGATGGAAAGGATGGGCTTTGACCAAACCCTTTGAATTTCACCTCCCTTTTTGTTGCTTGGCTGCGGGGTGGCGACATAATTGAGTCATAAAACCCAACTTGGAACTTAGCCCTGTATAACAATTTGATTATGGAGATGGACGGGTTCACCTATGTTTTCGGAAAAGTTGAGTTTGTTGTGAGGAAAGGCAATCATGGCGTCTCCGATTGCTCTGTCAGCATACCAGTACCCCAGGAATGACTCGGCTTTGAGGAGATCTTGGTTAGGGAGATCAGGTACATAGCCATCCCCGTTACGTCAATACAGGTACCTTTTGTTTGTTTTGCGGTGTCTTCTGTTGTATTTTTCATGTTTGTTACCTGGCCGAATTGGAAATTACAGACGATCACTTTCCAAGTGGGTGCGAGAATAACCTAGCGCGCGGTGGTGAGTCATACAACCAAGGTTCCGCCACATTAAACACAGGGTGAAGATCACCTCTACCGTGTCCATTCCGAAATTCCTGCTTCATCCATGTTACAAAGCAAGAGTAGGTCGTAGAACTCGACAGAAACCATCCTAGCAATCAGCCTGCAATTCCCACATCCTGTAGCAGCATAAGTGGTTGACACGTCTTGCAGCTTAGATCGGATCAGCATTAGCGCAATTTGAAAATTTTGGGCTTCTATGGTCCAAAGGAGCTACAGTGATCTGCGCTGCTGTTCGTCTTGGTATCGCTGTGTAGCAGTTCCATAACTAGGTTGGCTGGAAATGCGGTGCTGCAGGTATTCATTGGACTTGACATGATGACTCAGTGACCTCATCACGGCTCAACACCCTGAGTATACATATTGGCAACAATGTCAATATAACTGATTTCAATGCACATACCCTAAGCCACCGCCGCGTTCTATACTGTATATAACATAATCCAAGCTCTAATGCACTGTCGCCTGAGAAATCAAGATGTTGGCGACGGGAAGAATTCAGTGGCAGTTAGCTCATTCAATCCAACAACCTTCTCGTAAATTAGACTTGCCTTGGTCTCCTCATTAAGTAGAGATAAAAACAACCCAGAAGCTCACTTCATCAAAAGTTGCCGGTCTCACCGTTTTAGTGTAATATCAAATAATTTGTGGAGACCGAGGTTTGCTTAACCCTATAATAAATGGTGCCGACAAGGCGAACGTTGATTCTGCCGTTCCGGTAGGGCTGGGATCGTTGTCTAGCTCCAGTCCCTAACATCGTAGTGGGTCAGGAACTGAGGTTTTTGCGCAAGGTGTTAGTTTGTATATTTTTGGGGATAAGACCGTAAAATACCGATTGTAGTAAATGCCGATATTTGATGTCAAGGGGTCACCACAAAATGTCGGTTCGACTGTGTCTTGAAGTTAGTGAATTTGCTGATATGTTGGCTTGTTCGAGGGCACTACATCTATAATTATACCATCTGGCTTGATCAGTAAGGAAGGATATTTTGGCAGCAATGTAATTGCCGCCAGGCGCTGATGCAAACTAGGGGGCAAAAGTGTCCTTGTATACCGGGTCTGATGTAGTACAATGATAGCAAGTCGCGATTTACAGAGTCCGAATCAATATGGCACCTAAGACAAAATAAAAATAGCGAATATGAACGAAGTCGAGCTACAAACTTGAACAAGGTAAGACACGACGAATGCTATGCACGCACAATTAACCCACCTACTATGTACACCTGGGATATCATGGCGCACTGCTCATCATGTGCTGCGCCTGGAAGTTGCTCGCTCAAGACGTGCTAGGGTCTCCTGGCGCCGCAGTTGCGCCTGCTCCATATCATGCTGCTCGTGGCTCACATAGCTGAGTGGCCGGTCTTGCTGGCTCGACAAACTGTGCACTGATGGCGGTCTTTGTGCCCGTAAACTCTCCCGCAGATATCCCGAGAGCAACAACTTGCTTCCGCGAGTATTGCCGTATGCCGGCGGAGGGGGCGCGGCAATGAGGTGATCCTCGACATCTCCGGTTCCAACACCGCTCTGAGCGAGTGCAGCGGCATAGGTGGGTAGAGGGGGTCGATTCCATGGTGAAAAGGCAATGATCGGATCTGTACTCATATCATGGTGGCTGGTCGGAAGTAGTTCTCCGGGGTGCAGGTAGCTGTATCGTTCGGCTCGTAAACGGTAAACACGACGCTCCAGGAAGAGGAGTTGGCCCAGGATGGCAACACCGAAGATGACATGGATAAATATTGCACTAGTTGGTATTGCTCCTGGATCACTGGATTCTGTGGTATTTCTTATCCGTCTAGTTGCGAGTACCCAACCTGCAATAGTTGCAACGAACAGGAACCACTGAGCCGCGAATAGAATGAGAGTCGTTAAACGCATTCCGCTCCATGCAGGCACCTTCTTTGGCCTGAGAAAATTAAGCCACCGCTGCTTTTGGGCACCCGTAGGAAATGGTGCATTTGCAGGAGGTGCTGCGCTGGAGTTTTGGGATGAGGATGGGTCCGGATCAGGTGGTGCGTCTCTGTCGGCAGGATGCCGTGCTGGTAACGGTGCAAGTGGACTCGGGCTCCGTTCTCCCGCAGATTGTTGAAGTGCTTCCTGGTGTGCTTCCTGGTATCCAATCTCTCCTCGTTTGACTGGCAAGGGTCCTGCTTGCGAATTTGTCACCTCAGGAGGTGCCGACGAGGAACTGGGGATCGGAGGTGCAGCATTTGATTCCATTCGTCGAGTGAGCGTTAATAAGGAGTGTAAGTGATACTTGCGCCAGGCAAGATGATTTTGAGACTTGTCCGAAGCCAAGCACAAAGGACAGGGCGGAGCGCTGGGGCTGGTTGACCACCGTCGCTTGAGCGCTGGCGTACGCGGTCGAGGCTGGAGTCTGGAGAACGTAAGTGGGGCGGTTCATCAAAACGTTCGTTGTTGCTATGGGGTTGTGGGAACCTCTTTCCGTTTCAGGAAGCTGAGGAGGCTCATTGGCATCTCACGTTCAACAGCGAGCGACGTTTGGGGCTCAATAGGGTCTGCACTCCAGGTCGTGTTGGTCTCCAGGAAGAGATGAGGCAGATAATTTGCTGCCAGACATCATACCTTGCTCCTATCAACCAGAGTTCTGCTATGTTCCCCGACTGCCGGCGACTGGAGGTTGGATGTGTAAGCCACCAGGACTTGGCTTGCGCTGCCCATGGATTGCAACAAATTGCACCACCTCTACCGAATTTGTGGATAGTGGTGCTAGACTCGTTGCACCTTCCGTGTGTTTCCCGTACTGAAGGGTCCTGACAATCGGACACGGCGAGGTACAGTGCAGATCGCGATTTACATGCTCAACTTGAGGGGGACAGGGTAGAAAAATCTCAGTCAGCGGGGGACACCCTGAGTACCTCCGATGCATCGCGAATTACAAGGACGCGTAAAACAGCGGCTTTAGACAGCTCGAGTTCTTGCAGAATGCGTGGCTCGTGACTCTGTAAGATAAGATAAGATAATTTGCGGGGCGTGGGAAGATCAAAATTTTTTGAGATTGTGGAGGATTACGAGGACATCCACCCAGGCTCTCATCGCCATCCTCCAAAAAACAGGTCGAGCAAGACCTACACCATGTCCACCTCCATGGCTTTCCATGATCCTCTCAGTCTCAACCTTACCCGGCTCACCACAACTCTCTTATCCACACTGGGCCCAGATTCGCCCTACGCTCAGTCGATGTCTTCGGTCACTTCTTCGCATGCACTCCTCACAACTCTGTCGGCTTTGCTCTCAGTGCCTGCTTTGACATGCAAGATAGCTGCCCTTTATCGCCCCATACTACTCGATCTCTGCTCCCGTTGGTTGCTGAGTGACCAAGCTACCGAAGCACAACTCATCGCGCTTTGTCTGTTGGCCGAGGTTCACGAGGAGCTATTCCCGTAAGCAATAAATTGTCCTATCTGACCGTCTACTTCATTTGCTGCTTAGGGTCTTATTACGACTACTCTCCATGCCGCTTTTCGCGCTTGGCCCCATTGCGTTTATGGATTCGGAATCTGTCCAAGCAATGGATACACTCCGCCTACAACGATTGCTACTCGCATATCATCGAATACTACAGATCAACCGCGAGCTACCTGACCAGCTCGGCTGGCCACTGTCGCCACTCTTGAAGCTGATAGAGACACCCGGGCTCGATGATGGTGTCCGGCTTATGGCGATTAGGTGCTACGCCTTGCAGGTCGGGATGCCTGAGGCGGAACGTGATAGGTTGCAGAAATCCACGTTTATGGAGAGGAATGAAGTCCGGTTCCCCTATGAATATGGGCAAGACTTGAGTGGAACACCAAAAGAAGTCAACGCTTGGTTGATCCCCGTTCTGGAATTGAACCGCGTTAGAGACGCACGAAAGGCAGTTGTCTCAGATCCCATAGATTACTACTCTACAAGCGAGGGTGATCGTGCATTCTCCATCTCGTCTGCTGACCTATGGTACGAGATTCTATATCCTTCCTCAAAACGTGTTCTCATACTGCGCAGTCCTCTTGTAGCAGACGTACATGGTGTCCTTTTGTTAAGGGCAGGTTCATCACAGCCGCTATCATCTACTCTAATTCACACCCCCACTGCTCAGCGAAGTCTCCAACAAATTGCTCTCAATCTGTCTCTCCGCCTTCCTATACTGCTTACGTCCCCTCCATCCTCTGGAAAGGCGCTATTTATTCAGCACCTCGCAGAAGTCCTCCACTCCGACACCTCAAATCAAGTCATCACTATCCATCTCGCGGATACATCTCTAGACCCTCGATCCCTTCTTGGTTCCTACGCATCCTCATCTACCAAACCTGGAACTTTTGAATGGAAGGATGGTGTTTTGGTACGCTCTATGCGCGAAGGAAAGTGGGTGGTATTTGAAGACATCGACAGAGGGAACAACGATGTCCTTGGTGTCATAAAACCCCTTGTGGAGTCGCTTCAACTCGGAAAATGGATTGGTGGACGCGCATTCCTCGATATTCCAAGCAGAGGCCGTGTAGTTGCGGCTGATTCCTTCCGCCTTTTTGCTACTCGCTCAGTTGCCGTCGGACGGAACGGGACGTTCCCTTCTCCAACATTTTTCGCGGCACATAAATTCCATGAGATTACGATACCTTCGCCCTCTGTAGACGAGCTACGCACCATCATCGAGGCACGTTTTCCGCGACTCGCGGGTGCAACAACTCAGGGTTTGATAAACATCTGGGGGGCCACCAAGGCCATAGACCCAGCTGCATCTAGTCGTGATATCGGGCTGAGAGAGCTTGAAAAATTTTGTCTTCGGGTGGAGAGGTTGCTTCCTACATCTTACGCTTCCATGGATGTCGATACCGACCCCGAATCTACCGTTCAGCTCCCCCTTATCTTCCCTAACCCAACGCTCAGGGAGGAAATCTACCTCGAAGCCCGCGACATATTTTTTGGTGCGGGCACATTGACCGCAGCTTCCCGTTCATATTCCGAGACCATTGCTGCACTCATAGCTACCCATCTCGGTATCGATGACGAACGAAGGCAGTGGCTGCTCACCGCCAGAGTACCGGAGTATGAGCTGGAGAAAGATGCGAATGGACGGACGACCGCCTTTCGTGTTGGTGGAGTTCGTCTACCCGCGCATATGCCCAAGGTTGACTTTGATACGCCCCCATTGCGACCCTTCGCGATGCACAAACCAGCTGTTATGCTGTTGTCCCGTATAGCAACCGCCGTTTCGCTATCAGAACCGATCCTTCTCACCGGTGAGACTGGTACAGGAAAAACCAGTGTGATCTCGCACCTTGCAACGACCCTACGCCGGCCTTTGATATCCCTCAACTTGTCTCATCAAACGGAATCTTCGGATCTGCTGGGAGGCCTTAAGCCTATTGATGCTCGTGTTCCGGCTTCGGGGTTGCAGGAGCAATTCCTGGAACTGTTTTGGGCTACATTTAGTCGAAAACAGGGTGAAAAGTTTGAGACGGAGGTGAGGAGGGCTGTTCATGATGGAAAGTGGAAAAGAGTTGTTGCGCTATGGAAGGAAGGGGCTAGGCTGGCTAAGGTGTTTAGGGAAAAATTAGCTGCTAAGCAGGCTGAGGCTAACGCGTATGTGATTTGCCTTACACTTCAGTTTAGTGGATTCTAACCATCCATCGCGTACAGCAACCCTGAAATGAACACAGAAACGCCTCGAAAGCGTCGGAAAGTCGAAGGAAGCACAATCAGAGCGACCGAAGCCCAGTGGGATGCTTTCTTGCGCGATGCGGAAGAATTTGAGGTTCAACACGTTCATGGCAAGGGGAAATTTGCCTTTGGGTTCGTAGAGGGTCCATTGGTTAAAGCTTTGAGGGCCGGTCATTGGTATGTCAGGTGGTCGCCCGCGATATGTGCCAGCTCATCCTGTTGATTAGGGTTCTCCTGGACGAAATCAATCTCGCAAGTACTGAAACATTGGAATGTATTACTGGCCTCCTTCATGGACCAACGGCGTCTATAACGCTGACAGAGCAAGGATCACTGGAGCCTGTACCTCGTCATCCTGATTTCCGCTTGTTTGCATGTATGAACCCTGCTACCGATGTTGGCAAGAAAGACCTCCCACCAAATATTCGTTCGCGGTTCACAGAAATCGATGTACCACCGCCCGATGCTGACAAGGACACTCTTCTGAGCATTATCGCCCAATATATTGGTCCACATGCCGTTGGTGATCGGGGTATAATAATGGATATTGCGGAATTTTACACTGCTGTCCGAAAACTCGCGGAAGCTCGTCAAATAGCTGACGGTTCAAACCATCGACCACATTTCAGCATGCGGACGTTGGCACGCGCTTTGACTTTTGCTGGAGATATTGCGAGTAGATTCAGTTTGAGGAGAGCGGTTTGGGAGGGGTGCTTGATGGGATTTACGATGGTATTGGATGCTCGGAGTGCGGAGGCAGTGACTGCTTTGGCGCATAAGCACCTGTTGGCTGGGATTCGTAATCCCGGATCGGTTCTTGGAAAGGAACCGTCGCTACCTCGAGGTCGTTCTGCGGATGAATTTGTGAAGTTTGGTCCATTCCACCTTGAGAAGGGTCCCTTGGAAGCGGACATGGCGGAGGACTACATCATGACGCCTTCGGTTGAACAAAAGTTGATCGATCTGGCTCGGATCATCTTGACGAGACGTTTCCCAGTGTTGATTGAGGGACCTACATCCAGTGGTAAAACCAGCTCCATCGAATACCTGGCTAGGCGGACTGGGCATCGTTTCGTTCGGATTAACAACCATGAGCATACGGATATTCAAGAGTACATCGGCTCCTATGTTTCCGATCCTGCAACGGGAACATTGGTATTCAAGGACGGTCTCCTTGTTCGTGCACTCCGAAACGGCGACTGGATCGTGCTGGACGAGTTGAATTTGGCACCTACGGACGTTTTGGAAGCCTTAAATCGATTGCTAGACGATAACCGTGAACTAGTCATTCCCGAAACTCAGGAGGTCGTAAAGCCCCACCCACACTTTATGCTATTTGCAACACAAAACCCACCCGGACTGTATGGTGGCAGGAAAGTTCTGTCCCGCGCGTTCCGTAATCGATTCCTTGAAGTGCATTTCGATGATGTTCCCCAACACGAGTTAGAGACGATCCTTTGCGACAAATGCAGAATTGCGCCATCGTATGGGAAGAAGATCGTTATGGTGTTCCACGAGTTGCAGAAGCGTCGTCAAGCTGGACGTGTGTTTGAGAGTAAGCAAGGATTTGCGACGCTCCGTGACTTGTTCCGGTGGGCTGGACGGGATGCTGTAGGGTACCAAGAGTTGGCAGAAAATGGGTACATGTTGTTGGCGGAGAGGACACGTAGAGAGGATGATAAAACCGTGGTCAAGGAGGTTATCGAGTCCGTGATGAAGGTCCAGATTGATGAGAAGGCACTATACAATCTTTCGAGTCTGCCTCCCGGATTTTTGGGCTGCCCTACCCCATCAACGGAAGGAATCATTTGGACCAGTGCGATGCAACGCTTGTTCGTGTTGACAGCCCGAGCGTTGCGATTCAATGAACCTGTGTTGTTGGTTGGCGAGACCGGGGCGGGGAAGACGTCTGTTTGTCAAGTGTTTGCGGATACAACCTCTCAGCGGCTCTTGGGACTGAATTGCCATCAGAACACGGAAACGGCAGATCTTATTGGAGGGTTGAGGCCTGTGAGGAATCGCGCTGCACTGGAGGCGGAGGCGATACAAGAGGTTAGCAAGTTGTTGGAGAGTGTTGGGATTAAGCCTGCTGTTTTGAGTGTTGATGGTCTATCGGCACATATACAGAGCGCGATCAAGCACCCAGATCTCGATGCGACTCATCGGACTTCTTTACTTCTTGCCCATCAAAGGTTACAACGACTGCAAGCGATATTTGAGTGGCATGATGGTCCGTTAGTCGAAGCTATGCGACATGGAGACGTTTTCCTTCTGGACGAGATTTCGCTTGCAGACGATTCTGTATTAGAGCGCCTTAATAGCGTGCTCGAACCCGGTCGAACCATCGTCCTTGCAGAACGCGCAGGCGATGATTTAGAGCACCCTTCCATTCGCGCCTCGGAGGACTTTAAGTTAGTCGCTACAATGAATCCGGGAGGTGATTATGGCAAGAAAGAACTGTCACCTGCGCTCCGCAATCGGTTTACGGAGATTTGGGTACCAAGGGTTGATGATAGGAGGGATTTGGAGCTGATTGTTAGTCATTCTTGGAAGCATGAAGCGCTCAAGGAGTGGACGGTTAAGCTGTTGGACTTTGCGGAATGGCTTTGTCAAAAGGTTGGCGATCCATCGCTGGCCGGATTGAGAGATTATCTTGTGAGTTTTTGATACCCTAACTCCTGCAGGTCGCTCATTGTATATAGGCCTGGGTGCAATTCTCGAATTATACCTACAAACCGGACTTGGCTGACGCTATGACCCCTTCTGAGATATTCGTGCGTATGTTTTATGACTTGATTGCATGATGAGCTCATGATTGTATAGTATCATGCGGCGCATATGACTTTCTTGGACGGATTGGCTTCCCTGCCCCAACTCTCCAGCTACTCTTCCGATGCTCTGAGAAAGCTCAAATCCGAAGCAACATCCAAACTACACGAAATAATACCCGTGGCTGGCAGTCTTGTAGAGACAGTGCCTGTTCACGATCCCAGCCAAACCGCGCAACTCGGCTCCTTCGCTATCCCTCGGGGGCCTAATGCATCAGCACCACAGCTATTCAACTTGCAAGCACCGACTACGAGAGATAATGCAATGCGTGTAGTCAGGGCATATCAAGTACCCAAGCCCATCCTGTTGGAGGGTAGTCCAGGTGTCGGGAAGACTAGCCTTATCACGGCCTTAGCAAACCTTGCGGGCCATACGCTTTGTCGGATCAACCTCTCTGACCAGACCGATCTTATTGATCTTTTCGGTGCCGATTTACCTGTAGAAGGAGGGAAGCCCGGTGAATTTGCGTGGAAGGATGCCGAGTTCTTGACAGCTATGCAAGAGGGTCACTGGGTACTACTTGACGAAATGAACCTAGCACCTCAAGCCGTGCTCGAGGGTCTCAACGCCGTCCTTGACCACAGGGGTACTGTTTATATTCCAGAACTCGGTCGATCGTTTGTAAAGCACCCATCATTTCGGATATTCGCTGCACAAAATCCAATCAACCAAGGGGGTGGAAGAAAGGGATTGCCAAAGTCTTTCATCAACCGGTTCACGAAGGTCTATGTGGAGGAATTGTCACAGAACGACCTTTTCGTTGTCTGTCGCCACCTTTTCCCAGATCTCGACGAGAATGTGGTTCGCGCTATGATTGCTTTCAACATGGCTCTCAACGAGGAGGTGGTGATTAAGCATACATTCGGAAGGGAGGGAAGCCCTTGGGAGTTCAATTTGCGAGACGTACTCCGCTGGGGACTGTTACTCCGTTCAAACTCTTCCTTCCGACCAGTCGACGCCCTCAACGCCATATATCTCCATCGCTTTAGGACAGCAGCTGACCGCCTACAAGCACGGCAACTGTTCGAACGAGTTTTCACAGCATCAACCCAAGAACTGGATCACAATCCAAGTTGGTCCATCACACCAGAAACGGTGGAGGTAGGAAACTTCACATGGAACAGAGGACAGCTCGCGCCCTTGACCAAGCCCATGCGAATTTTGAAGTATCAATTACCATACCTCGAGTCGATCGGGTTCTGCGTTTCACAGTCCTGGCTGACCATTCTTACTGGCCGTCATAGCAGCGGTAAAAGTGGAATCATCCGTACTATAGCTAACTTTACAGGGAACCATCTACACGAGATTTATATTAACCACTCCACAGATACGATGGACATCCTTGGAAGCTTCGAACAAGTGGATATCCGAGGACGTATAATGGCTGCGGTTGGAGATGTACTTCAAGTGCTTTCTGTTCAACTCCGTTCCTCGATTGGATTCAAAGCCTGCCAAGACGAATACCAGAAGCTACAGGTGGCATACCGCCAGCATACTGCCATCAGCAATAACGAGCTACTTGCTGCAGCAATTGAGTCTGCATCCAAGCTGGCATGTCTGTACCCAGATAACGCGACCTATAAAACACTTGCAAGGAAATTGGAGTCTCTAGCTCAAATGCCCGATGCTACAGGAAAGTTTCAATGGGTCGATGGTCCCCTGGTTCGCGCTTTACGTGAAGGACACTGGCTCCTGATGGACGGTGCCAACCTCTGTAACCCCTCTGTTCTGGATCGACTTAACTCTCTTTGCGAGGCCGACGGTTTCCTTGTGCTAAGCGAACGCGGCTATGTTGATGGCAAGGTACAAGTCCTCAAACCGCATCCAAACTTTAAGTTGTTCATGACCGTGGATCCTCACTTTGGCGAACTGTCTCGGGCGATGCGAAACCGAGGAATTGAGGTTGCTCTACTCCCAATGCTTATGGCTGATGATGATGAGATCCTGAACAACCACATTCGATTGCCTTGGATCGAAACTTCGACGAGCAAAAAGGTCTTATGCGTCAATTTTGAAGCTTCTCGCCGTGGAATACATGATGAACCCGAAGCTATACGATCTGCGGTAGTATCAACTGGCCGTTCTTTGGATCAAAACACTACTTTATCAACTCTGGTCGATCAAAGTGCCATAGTGGTCATCTCGCAGAAGGATGTCTCAAGTGCTCACCTCTACTTTCTCGCTCGAACGATTGGCCTTTCAACTTTGCCCCATCTGCAAGAATTCTTCCAAAGTGCCTTCGAGGCTGCTATTCTCCACTCACACGCTGCAAGTCTCCTTCAAAATTCGACTTACTTCATGGGTGTCATTCAGAGGTTGCTGAAGGAATGGAGTTCTTCGACCAGTGTTGCCTTTGATTTGGTCAAGGCTCAGGTTAGCCGTATTTGCGTTCAACCCCGAGCTCTTCCTTATTTTGATGTGTACTCCATGTGTACTTCGTACATGAATAAAGCCATTGGACTATTTGCTAAACTGTTCCCGTTCCAAATTCGACCCATCGAATCACTCTATGATCATCCGGAGCATTGACCTTGCTGTGGCCATGATCATCGAAGATGAACAGGAATCCCCGGAAATCTACCAGTCTGCTTCGACCAACTGGCGTCATGAGCAAGTTCGGAGATCTATGCATTCAATAGTGCAAGGAGTTCGATCAGTTTCCCGACGTATAATCGACGTCCTGACAAATC
>KB722736.1:1295856-1311305 GCA_000349905.1 Volvariella volvacea V23 | reverse complement strand
ATGACTGGTCGGGCTTCGAGGTAAGTTGCGTCTTGGTGTAGGAAGGCAAACTCTGAAAAGCCGTGAAGGCCCATCTACCCATGTGCTTGGGCTTACTGCAGTTTAACGGTCGACTCCGTAAGGTGCTTAGGGATGATACAATTGACTACTCTATCCTCCTGGCTATTTCAACTAGCCTCTCATCCTCCTTGGAAGAATGTCCCGATATGTTCCTTCCACTATCAGCACACGCCAATGCATTGGCATCTGCCATTTCGCTTTCGTCGGGTCATGGACTAGTGGAGATTTGGTCGCAGCTATTCGATCTGGAGAAAGCAGAGATGTTAAGGGAATTGCAGAACCTTTACGCCATTCTTGGCAAAATCAAGCACGATAAATTGAAGGGTACGTCATGTTACGATAGGTACCCCGTTCGCATTACTTAATGCCTGTCGATAGATCTTCATGCGAAAGCATTTGAGTTGGTAGCAATGTTAACCGCTCCTAATCGAACTTCAGACACAGAGAGTGTCAGCGCTTTATGGCAACTAAAGGCAACAATAGAGGAGGTACTCCCCTTTTTCTACTGCTCGGTTTTTCGCGCTGATCTCCTAGTAGCGCTTGAGAGCCCTTCACATAGCAGATAACCCCGACAACGTATCTCAGTACAAACTACGTCTGAATAAGCTTATTTTGCTGACAGAATTATATCCTGTAACCTCGTTTGGATTTGGTTTCGGGAAGGGTCCGCAAGTAAGTTTGGGTCAAACTACTTTTCTTTCTGACTTTCTCAATTGAAAAGGGCCAGAGCACCGTAATGCACAATATTCTAAACGTTGCCCGTGAGGCGCTTCCGCGATGCCTACTTCGTCTAACGCCTTATCAACACCTCTTATGGCTTCACGACGGAGGTGCAATTTCGGAAAGCGATCGCGTAAAATTGAGAAAAGTAATTACGCATGTACGCTCACAGTGGTTGGAAGCTCTCTGGACTCCTATTTCCACTGTTGATGTACGTTCCAATTCTGTTGGCTCGAAGCATTGGCTAAGCAAAAGATAGGCTTCGCTAGGGCCCGAAATCCTGACCCAGCCAACCCAATTGCTCTCAGTTACTCAGTTGTTGTAAGAAGGATCTTAAGCAGCGGCTTCCGTGAGCTGACCTATCAATTATAGCGCGGCAGCTAGCGTAACTATGGCCGATCTTACTGAGTATCAGACAGATGTCTCCCGAAGTATTGACCTCATCGCGATTGGGAGTGGGATAGAAGAAAGTCGCATTCAGCAACTCCAGAACTTCGCCTACCAATCATTGTTTTTGGTTCGTCCATACTACTTTTTTGTGCACATTTCCTCACTCCCAATCAGGTTGTTTGTTGCTTTGCGATGCATCTTGATCAAAGATCTTGGGAGCAGCTCCAGGACTTGTCTCAAAGCTTTACATCTCCCACCATTACTTGGGCAAGGAGATTGTTAGACTTCATTCACCAATCGCACCAACCACTACACGCTTCAGTTGAAAAAACATTGATGCCTGCGCTAAGAAGGCTACACTCCGCAAAACTCCCTAGCAATGACAAAACCGTGCTGGCATTGGTGCTTATTGCAACTGGTCGCTTGATACTCGATCTCCTCGTTCCCGATGTGCCGTTGGACCCTGCAGTACTGCAAACTGGTATAGCACACCACCTACGAGACCGAAGATCCGAACTTGAAGAACAACTTCAGTTCCACTTCTCCCTCGAGAAGATTCTAACCGGAAATAGCATGAGCGTACTCATACGCTATTTGGGGAATGCACTTAACGAAGTGGATCAACAACTGCAGCAATCCCCGTCACCAGCCCAGCGGAAAGACGTATCAAGAGTACAAACATTTTGGTCCGAAATTTGGCAATTCCATTCTCAAGTTATCTCACCCTCAAAGCTGGAGAGCCTCCTTCATGCACTAGAGGAAAGGGTGGAGGATGCACCAGACCGCGAACAGGTCGTTCAGCACTCTATCTCTGGATTCTGTCAACGTCTGGAAACTGTATATCCAGATTTCCCTGATATCCTACTTCCATTCAAATTTGGTATTAACCACCTTCGACTCGGGTTACGTCTCCTCGCCTCCTCTTCAACTGCAGCTCGAAGCACCGATCTGGACGGATATA
Source organism: Volvariella volvacea V23 (assembly GCA_000349905.1). Classification (NCBI taxonomy): domain Eukaryota; kingdom Fungi; phylum Basidiomycota; class Agaricomycetes; order Agaricales; family Pluteaceae; genus Volvariella; species Volvariella volvacea. Next base: position 1,309,174 of record KB722736.1, on the reverse strand, counting down.
TATCCAGCCTCGTTGCATTTCCTACAATCAGTAGCATTACGATGTTGCGTGCTACCCCTTCACGAGATGAGATGCACGGCATACGCATTTCTGAGTACCTTCTCCTTCAAGTAGCGACCTTCGCGATAGAGGCCTCTTGGGATATCCCATGTCAAACGTCCATCGACACCCTGGATTTGCACTATAACCAGCTAATGCGCTTGTGGTTGATGGATCGTGCCAAAGAACGGGAAGTGGAAGAGGCAGCCCAATCTTTGTATCGCCATAAGGAGACCAATTACAATCCCCTTACCGACTCAGAATTGGAGGCCATGGAATTTTTGGAACTATTCCCTTCATTTGAGGATGTTTTAGAACAAGAGCGCCAGCCCAGCGAATCAAAGGCCCAACTTACGAGTTACATCCATCCCTGCGACATCCAGACCATCGCTTCTTTACATCTCTCACTCTTCAATGCCCATGACGAAGGTGAAAGTACCAAATTTAATCAGATGCGATCTGCATTTACTGTTTCGCTTCTACGAGATAACATCGACTCGCTTTCTGAAGTTGTGGATCAGAGTTCTCTGCCCTTGCAATTTGATATGTTATCCAAAGTGGCCCTCAGACTACGGGGTTCAATCAATTCAAACTCATATAACTTCTATAGAGATCCCAATATCCCAGAGACGAAGAAGGCTATAGCAATTTTAATCTCTCTTAGGGACGGGCTCGAGAACTTGATTGTGGAATGGCCAGATCAGGCTGTACTACAAGATATTAAGGGTCGTTGCGAGCTCATACTATGTCTCGACATTCAAAGCCCTATTGCGAAGATTCTTACAGCCTTGGAGCAATTACTCGTTCATACTGAAGACTGGGAGACGTACGCAAACAAAGAAAACACTCTTCGCCACCACCAACGATTACTTACTGACCTGATTGTCGACTGGAGAAGACTCGAGTTGGTCTGCTGGAAAGGGCTGCTTGATGGTCAAGCCAAGGAGTTTGCGGATCAATCGTCCGAATGGTGGTTCAGACTATACGACGCCACTATTCGTGGGCCTTTGGATGCATTATCCCAAGAACGACAGTCTGGGGAAACCAAGGTCGATGATTATCTCACCAAGTTGATCCCGATACTAGACGACTACATCAAAACAAGCCCACTAGGCCAGTTCCACTCTCGAATGGATCTACTCCGTAGCTTCGGTCGTTATATATCCACACTTATGGAATCAAAAGCTGAGGCTGAACGTATTACCTTGGATAGGATTCGCAGTGTCCTCGCTTCCACTACGCGCCATTATGAGGAGTTCACGTCCCAGCTGTCTTCGAGGTTATCCAAGGAAAAAACCGAGTTGGAAAAGGAGATCAGGGATTTCATTAAGCTGGCGAGCTGGAAAGATATCAACGTTCAAGCGCTCAAACAAAGTGCCAAAAGGACTCATCATCAATTGTATAAAATTATCAGGAAGTTCAGAGAAGTCCTCAGGCAGTCGATAGTAGACGGACTAGAACCGAAGCATGCCGGCGAAGCAGAAAGCGAACCGCTACAGTACCGTACCCCAACACAAGGTGGAGGTGGTGAAAATAACGCTGGCTTGGGGGCATCTGAATTGCCTGTTCGTGGCACAAAATTCACTGCCAACCACCTGCAGAACATTCAGAGGACGTATTTGCGCTTCCAGTCTCTCGTTGGAAGTCGTATTCAGCCATTCATACATTCTCGCTCCGCGTCACTAATAGATGATCTTGCTGGCCAAGTGATTATCACCACTCAGCAATTGGCCTCCACTGCGATATCGGAAGCGGAGAGCAAAGAGCGGAAAGACAAGTTAGTAAAGTCGCTCTTAGTTCGAAAACGGAAGGCGTGGAGCGACTTACTCAAAGAACTCAAGCGATTGGGACTATCCTCGAGCCTGAAAGCTAATAAGCTCTCTCAACAAATGGACCAACGCTTCATGCGGGAGCAACCAATGCTGGAAGACCCCGAGATCGAAGGTGCTCCAATAGTGCGAATGGAGAAGTACTTCACCCGTCTGAGTATCTTGATGCCCGAGCTGCGATCTACGCTCTCAAGTCATCATGCTGACATTGGCACTCGCGAACTACAAAGGGGCATTATGTTTGTCGAGTCCGGTCTGTCTTTTGCTCTTGACATGCGCTCGCGGTAACTTGGTCCCCTTCCACAATAATAGTCTATTCTGACTGGTGATATATAGATTGTCTCAATCAATCCGACAATATCTTGCGCTGAAAAATCTCTCATCTCGTTTCAGGATGCTGCTTGACAACACTACAGCTCCCGTTTCAGGGAGGGATCTTCTTCCAGCTCTAGATGCCTTACGAGATATCCTCTCTAGGCTGTCCTTCGCCTTGCAAGAGGTCGTGGATGGAGTGCAAACCTTCCAGCAATTGCAACAATCCCCTGCTGCCCCTGTTGTCGTCATTGAAGAAGTCACTAATATGCGGGCACACACCGAGCGGCTTCGGGATCAAATTGCGGTTATCAGAAGTGAAATCAACTCTACAAGCACTCCATTTTTGGTGCAAAGTAAGCTTATAGACCCTTCTTACTCGTTTGTTACTAACTCGAGATCCCAGACGAACTATCTACTATTATCACAGCTATATCTCACCTGAAAGCTATACCCGAAGTACTGCAGGTATGGGCAGATGGCGCGCCCGCATTCAAGTACCTCCTTCAACCCGTTCGGGAATGGCTTCTCACTCAAAATGTTCCCGAATTGAACAACGGGGTTGAACAAGCCGGACCCAACCCGATACAGGACACGCTTAATCACTTCCTCGTGGTATTGCAGAACATTCTCACTCTATGCCCTGAGAAGCTGAACGAGGAAGACGACAATGACCAGTACCTACTCAAGGACTACCATAATGTGCGGACATTAACACAGCGCCTTGCACTATCCGAGACTATTTCCCGCATCAATAGCTGCGTTACCTGGCTGGTCTCCACCGATGACGCGTCTCAAAAGGAGATTGCGACAGTACTCACGTTCCTCGAAGCATATATGAAGCTTGCAGTCAATCAACTATCGATGCACATACAATGGACGACTTCCCTTTTCAAGTTGGAGTATGTGCTGTGTTCGATAATGCTGACACTATCCAGACAAGGCTTCTGCAAACCACCTGACACCGACGGTGATGCCGAGGCCGAGGGTACCGAAACAGCCACTGGAGTTGGTATAGGATCGGGAACTGGGAATGAAAATGTAAGCAAGGACATTGAGGATGAAAGTCAGGTGGAGGGCTTGCGAGGGGAAGATGAAGATATCCAGCAGACAGAAGATAAAAGGGACGACGGGGATACGATTGAAATGAGCAAGGATGTTGGTGGTGAGATGGAAGACGTTCCCGAGAAGGATGAGAACGAGAAAGCCGAATCGGATGAAGATAGCGATGCAGAGCCAGAAGAGAGGATGGGAGACCTCGATGCATCAGACCCAGCCGCAGTGGATGAAAAGCTGTGGGGAGACGAGAAGGGGCCGGAGGATACTCAAGAACAAGACGACAAATTGAACGAGGATCGTGCCAACGAACAATCAGGAGAATCTGAGGTTGTAGCTAAAGAGGGTCAAAAGCCTTCCAAAGATAACAAGGAGAAAGAGAAAGAAAAACCTAGCAAGGAAGAGGGGGTGGGACCTGAAGAGCCTCCAGAAGCCGAAGAAGAAAACCTGGAAACAGGAGGTGAAGAAGAGCCCGATCCAAAGGTTAGCGGGACACCCATGGACGAACAGGTCCCTGATGCGAACACCCTTGACCTACCGGACGATATGAATATGGATAACAACGACAAGGAAGGGGAGGATTTGGGTGAAGATGACGAACTAATAGAGGAAATAGAGGAAAACATGGACGATTCCCCTGATGGTGTTGAAGAGGTTAATCACCCAAAAAACGCCGAAGAAGGCATGGAGGAAGAATCTGATCAAGACAGAAACAACGAAATGCCTTCACAAACGCAGGATAATACTGCCGATCAGGACAAAGCTCCTGAGTCAGATAATGAGGCAGTGGCAAAGCCAGATATCGGTACAGGTGATGGTGACGCCACAGCAACAGACGCGGTGGACTCACAACCCGGAAGAGATTCCGCTAGTGGGGAAAAGGGAAGTGCTAAGGGCGCAGGAGACCAAGGTAATGAACAAGAGCAGACACAGACCACGATTGATGAACAGTAGGTGTTGCACTTGCATTGTTAGCGGGACGTACTAAGCCATTTCAAAGAATGCAACAGGATCAAGGGCCGCAACCCATTTCCAACGAGCTTGAACAGGAATCACCGGGTGCGACTAATGGTAATGCGAACCATGGCGTGTCTCAATCGCAAACTACGCAGCCACTCTCCTCCAACCCGTTACGTAGCCTCGGTGATGCTGTGAAAGAAATAAGGCAACACTTTGAGGAAATCCTTGATGCGCATGATGTACCACAGCCTAAAGCAGGGAATAATGAAGCACCGTCACAGTTAGAATACCTCCATCCAGATGATGAAGACCAAAACATGCAAGCCCTGGGACCAGCTGGAGAAGAGAAAGCTGCTCGCTTGAACGAACTTAAGATGATCGAAGATGACGGAAAGCCGCCAACGGATGTCCCGATGGACGTGGATGAAATTACCCCTCCTGAACAACCCCCGAAATTGTCCCGTACATACCACACCCCCGAGGATGCGCCAGCCTCAACAACCCACGAGAATATAGAGGGCGCAATTCTCAATCACCGTTCATCTGGCGCCGAACGAAATCCATCCTATGCAGACTTGACTCAGAAACCCAAGGCGGAAACGGAAATCGACGACATCGAACAACACGTGGAACCAGAGCTTAGGAAATGGCGGGAGATGGACTACCCCGAAGAAGGCGCTGAACGGATTTGGAGGCTTTACGAGTCCCTGACCCACGACCTATCCTATGCGCTGTGCGAGCAACTGCGGCTCATTTTGGAACCTACTCTTGCTACAAGGCTTAGAGGGGATTACCGGACAGGAAAACGGCTCAATATGAAAAAGATAATCCCCTATATTGCGAGCGATTATACCAAGGATAAAATCTGGCTCAGACGGACAAGGCCAAGCCAGCGAGAGTATCAAGTTCTCATTGCCCTTGACGATTCTCGCTCCATGGCAGAATCTCACTCCGTACATCTTGCGTACCAGACTCTAGCGCTAGTCACCAAAGCTTTGAACCGTCTTGAATCTGGGGATGTCGCAATCGCCAAGTTTGGAGAGCACGTAGATATCCTCCATGGGTTTGACGAAGGCAATTTTACGGACCAAGCCGGGACCAAGGTCATGAATGCCTTCAGGTTTAACCAGAAAGCAACCAACGTTCTGTCACTTCTGGAGACGAGTTTGAAGGCACTAGAGGCAGCACGAGAACGCCGTGCAATGAGTTCTTCAACAGCTTCTGACCTATGGCAATTGGAAATCATCATCTCGGATGGAATGTGTCAAGACCACGAAAAGCTTCGTACCTTGCTGCGCAAAGCAGAGGAGCAGCGAGTCATGGTCGTCTTTGTCATCATCGACGCCTTGCATTCAGCTGTTCCTGGACAAAAACCCGGCCGCAATACTCAGAACTCAATCTTGTCCATGGACATGGCGGAGTATAAGATGGTTAATGGCCGAATGGAGTTACAATTAAGGAAATACCTGGATTCGTTCCCGTTCGAGTATTTTGTTGTGCTACGGAGTGTGGAGGCTTTACCCGACATCCTTTCTGCCACCTTGAAGCAGTTCTTTGAGCGTGTGTCCGAGGAGTAGTTTAGTATGTATTAAACGATGTAATGAAAGTACCATTGTGTCCTGAGCCCCTAAAGTGCCATGGCTGACGTAATGACACCCCAACAGCCAAGCTAAGCCAGCTTGACTGTGACCTACTACTTCGGACCTCTACCACTTATACCCTCATGACCAAACCCAAACACCCCGAGCCCCAGAAACAGCTGAACGATGTCGAAGAGACCCGAGGCCTGCTATCGCCCGACGATGACTGGCCCGAGTCACTCAAGCTAGACAATACACGCGACAAGCCGTGCTCTCGACGCAAGATAATTACCGTTGCGGCTGTACTTATTGGCCTTCTCTTAACTGGGGCAATTACTCGCCATATAATATATGGTCCTCCACCTCCTGCAAGACAACCTTCCTTCTGTGGACAACACCTTCGTTCAAATGGGACAGACGACTTCAAGAGAACGGTGGTCATAGTCTCGATAGACGGGCTGCGGTACGTCTACAACATTGTCACGAGCTGAGGGCGGTCCATTCAAGTTTCCATCCAGCGCAAGCTATCTTGACAGAGGCTTAACACCCCACCTTCTAGAAATCAGCAAGAAGGGACTACGAGCCAAATCTATGATACCCATCTTCCCCGTATGTGTGCTACCCATGCATTCCTATGCTCTGCCGTTGACTGCATTCACAGACTCTAACATTCCCGTAAGGATCGTATGAATATTGTTGAAGGTGTATATTGACAGCATTCCATGGCAGGAATCACTGGGCATTGATGTATGTGGTCAGCCCATCCGTCCGCACCGTCCGCTGACTGTTGTGCAGGACAGGTTTATATGCCGAATCACATGGCATAGTAGCCAATGTGTGTATATGGCTTTTTTCAACTATCCTAATTGCTCATAAGACCTCCAGAACTTCTGGGATCCTGTCTCGGGAACCACATTCATTTACAACCGTTTTGAGTCATGCTCAATAGCTCGCTGGTGGCTTGGGGAGCCCGTGAGTATACATGAATCTGTTGACCTGACTTCGTAATAATTTAACATACTTCAGATGTGGGAAACAGCTGAAAGAGCCGGTATTAGAACAGCGAATCTCATGTGGTAAGTAGGTTACCTAAGTGATGCGCGCTGCAATTAAGAGTATCTAGGCCGGGCCCGCCCAAGACTACTAGCGGAGCATCTTCAAGCTATTACGTTCAGTGGAGGGTGAATCAAATTATTACTTTTTTTAGGTCTTTCACTGTTCACTGAACTCCAGTGCTCCAGGATAAAGTACCTCTTCAAGAGAAGCTTGACCAAATCATCCAATGGATCGATTTACCTCTTGAGCGGAGGCCACAGTTGATAATGGGTATGTTACAACTTTTTTGGCTCATTGATCAATTCGTGCTAATCTTGGTGAAAGCCTACGAGCCATCTTTGGATCAGGCAGGCCACGCAACAGGCCCCATGTCCGCCAGGGTGAATGTAAGGGGACACGATTTTATTTATCAATACAGTGCTCATTATCACTACAGAAAACTCTTGAAGAAGTTGACTTATTCGCTAAAAACCTACATACTGAACTCGCCAATCGCAACCTTACCGATATTGTGGACATTGTGTTTGTTAGCGACCACGGCATGACAGATACAAGCCACCCAGAGCTAATTTATCTAGACGATATTCTTGGCGACGATGGCGTCAAGGAGATTGAACATTACGATGGCTGGCCAGCTATGGGTTTGCGTTTCAACCCAACAGCGAATGTGACACGTCACTTGGAGGCTCTTCTCAAGGCATCAGATGAGAATCCCGAGAAGTTCAGCGTGTATACGAAAGAGACAATGCCAGAGAGATACCACTTCTCGGGGAGTGAGCGAATTGCTCCCATATATGTTATTCCAGAGATTGGGTACGTTCTTATGACGAAAGCAGAGAAGGAAGCTCCTATGAGTAAAGGGGTATGTTTATCCTACATCGTTTACCATCCAATATTGATGGGCATCCTATAGAATCACGGATACGATAATCGTGCTCCGTCAATGCATGCTATGTTCGTCGCACATGGCCCATTCTCAACAGAGGCGAAGTCTCAAGTCCAGCGCCGATCAGTGCGACAGTTCGTTCGTAGTATGTCTAACCCAGCCCACGGTTGGCACTCCACATCCGATGATACATACATCATGGAGAGCTTCCCCAACGTTGAGATCTACAACTTGGTCATAAAGTTGTTGGGTATCGAGGCTTACGCTGCGCCAAATAATGGCACTGTTGGATTCTGGGATACATACCTCTGATCGCTTTGGACAGCTTTGCATGGTTATTTGGGATTTCTTGATATCATAGTTATGTTACCCTAGTAGCAACGTTCCCGTTGGATGGACCGTGGTGAATTACATAGAGACAAGGGTTGAACATTCCAAATACTACACTCCAATCTTAGAATCATACAACCAAGAAACAAGTCGCAGGACAGAGAAGCACTAAAGGGACGTATAAATAACTAGTCGTGGAAGAACAGTAGGAGTTGACTAGAGCACAATGACGAAACGAAGCAAGAAACAATGAGTGGCGCGTGTTTTACTTGAGATCGGCCTCAGGTTCAGGCTGCGCAGGCGATTCAGTGCGTTCCATGAGTTCTAAATCATGTCGGTGTGAAGGTGAGAAAGGTAAGAAAAGCAAAACGCGGTGAGCATTATCAAAGATCTGCATCGAAAACAGTGTGCCCACGGCCGTCACGTCCCACTTGCATATGTCCACCTGTGGGTGTCGGGACGTATGCTTGATCTGGTAAACCAGTTTCATCGAGACCTTCGGCGGCTTCGATGATTTCGTAAAGTCTGGAAGCGACCTCAGGGGGTGGGACGCGTCCGCTGAGGATATCTCGTGCGGGTACAGGAGAGCCGTAGAAGTCACGATTAGCATCCTTTCGTTCGATCAGGACTGTGCCCTCGAGGGAAAGTCCGGCAAACAACCCTGTGCATAGGTGCAATCAGTACCAAAAGTGATTTCACATGATTCCCATTATGTCAGATAGGAGGGCATGACCCAAGTCAGGAGTGGGAAGAAGAGCTCACCTTTGGATTTGGAGTACGAGAACATAGGCGCAGGATGTGCCAACGATGCTTGCAGTGCAGCACCAGTACCGATAGGGCCAGCAGAAGCGCTGATGTTTCCACCAATAGTCACGTTGCCACCGAGAGTGAATGCTCGGACTGCGTCTTCACTGTTGAGGACAATCACGAAATCCGTGATATCTGCACCGATCTGTAGACCCCAACCTAAACCACCTGTGGCGATGCAAGATGGTGCGGACCATGATCCATCGGGCAGGCGGGCAATAACGATACCGGAACCTGCTTTTCCTGAGAAGACAAATCCGGCTTTGACAACCTGGAAGATAGCAAGACCTAGAGAATGGTAATAAGGTTGGAATGAAGTAACAACACTTCCACAGCAACGTTGCGTACCTCTTGCCTGTAACAACACAGCTTTGGGGATCGAGTTCAACGCAGACTCTGGTCGTTCGGGGTCGGCTGTGGACAAACGCATTCACATATCGATCTACACTGCGCAGTGAAACTCCTGGACGCACCAAGGAAACTATCCAAGATCTTTGCTGCCTTCTCTGCTTCTCCAGGCAACGAGAAACTTTGTACAAATTCGCGTGAACCGGTAGCAACTTTGTGCGAGCTAGCCTGCATAAAGGCTGTCGCTTGAATTCCGGCCTTTTGTGCGCCTCGTCGGAACTTGTCCAATACTGATGAGTTCATTTGTGAGATGAAAGGTTAGGTGCAGGTCTTGACGGTCGTGGGGAGTCGGGACGGGCAACAATGGAACGGTTGTAGGGAGCTGAGCGTAACGGTGGAGTATTATAGATATGTAAACGCTTGCCGATGAGGCAGCATCATCCTGCCCTGCAGTAACGTAGTTACGTCACTCGCGTGACACTCCACATGAACACAGCACACCGACCATTATTATCGTATGATGACGAGCAGAATGGACGGCTCCTGAGCGATAAGGAGTAATATTTGAAATCATCCTCCGACGCATGCTGACACAGGTCACACAGGAAGATTGAGCGTAGGAGCTCTGATGCAACGATGGCCTGGCATACTCCTCTTCATTCATGACATCGACGTCCAGTACGATCCATCGTCCCTCTCTCTTCGTGTTGGCTGTCAGCTGTGCCCGAGAACTTTCCAGAACTCTCCTAGCGAGACAGTGGGCAGTATACGACAGCTATCTACTCTTTACTTCCACACACTGGGTGCATTCAGGTCCATTACACTCATCGAAGTTAATTCTCGATGGAAAACCAAGATTCGTGAAGATGCGAGTCCTGCCGGTTCTGAGAAGAACTTTTTAGCACGACGACGGGAGGGTTGGACTATCCATAAGGTTGCACCCAAGCTGCTATCCAGGAAGGATTAATACACCCGCCGGAGATGCAGAGGCGTCAGAGTGGACTAGGGACTAATGTGTGCTAGTAGCTCACAATGGTCAAGACATTCGACAAGGAAATCGATGCACAGGAAGCTCGTCGCGCTGTTACCCAAACGGATCACTTATCAATGCTGTACAGCTCGACTCGATGGGCAACCGCGTTATACTACCCTTAGGTCCCCTTCTACACCTTCCACTCCGCTCCGTTCCGCATCAGAAAAGTAAAACGGCTGGGCGCAAGTCACCCTTCAACTCGACATCGACGGTGGTGAATGTAATACTCGATCATATAGCTCCTCCGAGTGAATACTCGCTCGAGTCCTCTCCTCGACAGTCGCATACCTTCGACCGATGACTTTATGTTTTCGGCTCTTACCCCAAGTTAAATCCAGAAGCAACATACCGAGAATTAGAGTTACCGCTCGTCTATGAATCGGCATGAGCGGCGTCGACTCCGGGACTCACCTCCATCACTTTGGTGCTACCCTTGCCCTTATTTTGTGCGCTTGGTGCATTGAGCACCCGGAAGCCCGAAGGAAATTTTACAACCCGACTCCATTGCATATGAGCAGAAGGTGAAGTATGTCGATCAAAGATGGGGTTGTAGCATCATCGGGTTTATCAGACTGATTGACGAAGTTTGAGAGGTATGATGGGAATGCTTCAAGGCATACTAATTCATACGGTGCCTTGTGCTCGTTCGTGATACAGCTTGGCCATTTAGACTATTGGTTTCATAGGTCAATCCGTCAATCTCTGACACAAACCACAGCCATCAAACGATAGTGTTTCCAACTGACGCGACAATCATTAAGGGATTCTCATGGGGTGATCTTGCGATGCCTTTCAATGATGGACTTTGGGGCAGACGACCCAGAGTGAGTCGAGAACCAGAAACTACCCTTGCGTAGGATTATTACTTTATCAAAGTCTTGCACGCTGTACGTAAGTGTATGTCATTGCACAAAAAATCCATCAAAGCTCCTAGCCACGTATGTTGGGGATTCGTTTATTTTGAATCAATAAGGATAGGTACCGGCGCATATATGGTGCTCGTCGAGTTTGGTACTTACGCGTCCTCGTGGCCGATGCAGTGTGCCTCAGCAAGATATCGAGGCAATTATAGTTTCTCCCCTTCGTATCTGTTCAACTCCTCGCGATTTGGTGCCCCACTGGCGTCACCCATCAAGAGGCCGGGGAACTCGGAAAGACATGATATATGTGGATCAATGGTGAAAATAAAGACACAATGAGATTTGAGTCGGAATCCAGATTCCGCTGCCCAATCTGAGGTACTTGTGCGCTGTAAGGGATCGGTGAAATGGGCGCAGGCCTAACGACACGGAGAGCAGTGAGGCTGTGTTTGAGCAGTACAGCCGGACCATTAAAAGACTGACGGAGCACCGGTGACGATCTTGAGTGTCCAACGACACACAACGCAGAAGACTACCTGGTGTAGTGCACACTGCAAAGATGTTGCAATGCATTATGGATAGCTTTGTTACATCCGCTAGTGGATAGCCACCACCGCTTTGTGCTTCGCCGCAGGTCGCAGCACCAGTCAACTAGTCCTAAACAACTAACGGCGGGGCATTGCTTACGGCAAATGAGAGAGATAACGATGCTTCCCCGGACATCCCAGCCATATGGGATAATCCGAATGACGACGAGAAGAATTGACGGGTGCCATACAATAGCCGGGGATAGTTGTGGATATGCAATGTGGATATGACCAAGCGAGACTTGGAAACGCGGGCTGGTTCTGTTCAAGTCCTGCTCTGTATGCAATCATTGCAATGTTGTTGCTCATGGCTATGTACTGTGAAAAAAAAAAAAGAAGAGCAACTCTCGGATGTAGGGAAAGACCAGAACCGTACATCTGAAATCCGGACTCATACAGCAACCTCTTGTGAGAAATGCGATCAGCCCACTTGTCAGATAACGGACCATCGGTAAACGGTAAACATCAGTCATCAGCACGATCATTTACGGCCGCTTTCAGAAAACAGGTCCGTAAGATCCTCCGACATTCCCATTTCTTAATGGAGTCGGACGAGCGATGGGGACGGAGAGATGCATCAGATCTGGCCTGCTTTGTAGACAGAGGAACCCTGGGATTCCGTGTCTGATCCTACGTCGTTGGGGCTTGTTTGTCAAAAGCCTCGTTCTGCACCCTTCCTGCTTTCACGTGACGCTCATTCAAGGCGAAGCACTGGTAACTTATGGCTTGGGGTCAACGCCAACACGACTACGGAATACTGTAACTATTTCCACCTCTGAAGACGACGCCCATTGGTATCTGATACTGGAGGTGTGAATCACGTAACAATGGCTGGCGAAAAACGCAGCAGGAAGCCAAAACAAGCCGCAGGAAAGAATGCAGACAAGAATGCAAAGGATCATGCTGGGAACGGCACAGATTACTACGTGAGAGCATATATGCATGCGCTTCAAAGCTTGAATGCTAAAAATCTGTCGCTTGTCCGACAGAAACTGTTCAAGAGTGCCGTCATATACATCTCTATCGCGTTCGCGCTTGTCAATGCATTCTTGGTCTACTACAACAAGAACAAGTCTGCTACTACTGTAATGCAGCAGGTTGACCCGGACGCTGCAGAGGATGCGAATAAATTCCAGGTTGTGGATCTTCCTGGGAAGGGCAAAGGAATGATAGCTATTCGTGACATTGCGGTACGTTCAGTCTCATAGTGAGGTTTCCTATTCTGACGTTGCTCTCCAGCAAGGGGAGCTGATTATACGTGAGAAACCTTTGTTCTTGGTGCCACCTTCGAGTATGTGCTCTCTACATTCAAACATGCTTGCTAAATTCAAAATCGCAGTTGAAACATCACCCACAGAATTAATTGGTGGTATAGTCCGAGAGCTCAGCGAGACCCAAAGATACGCGTTCTGGAACCTATCCCACATACCATTACCCAAAGAAGTTGACCGGGAGGGGAACCCCGACAGAGTGGCCTTGGCCATCTTTGAAACGAATGCTGTCGCTGCTGGACAGCACGTAGGATTATTCCCGCGAATGGCTCGGCTGAACCATGGATGTTCGAGCGCTTTCAATGTTGTCTACACTTGGCGAGACCGAGAAGGAGTTCTTGTTGTGCACGCTCTAGAAACCTAT
>KB722736.1:1248771-1295756 GCA_000349905.1 Volvariella volvacea V23 | reverse complement strand
AACGGCGACACGACCGCAGGTAAATGTTGCTTCAGGTGTATCAAAAATTGGGGATGATGGTGACCGGCCGGCAATCTTTGTTCACAGGGCGATTCTCGGCCCACGCTATGGGTTTGAATGCACTTGCAAAGTGTGCGCGCTTAATGATGACAGATCGCGCGAGTCCGATGACAGATTGGTGGCCATCTCAGACGAGTACAGTCGTTTTGCAACTTGGGCAAATCAGCAAATTACTGGTGCACAAGCCATTGAATCGGTTAGGAAAATCTGGGCCATCGAAGACGAGGAGGGGTACTGGAGCGAGCGAGGTCAACTTGCTGCAGACGCCGCTTGGGTGGCGGCAGCGCATTCAGAGTGAGTTTCCCCAGTTCGGCCGAGGTGACATCAAGGTGACGTTGGTATCGCTTGCGGTAGCGAGCAGGCCACAATTGAGTGGACTAAGTTAGCGATACAGTGGTATTCGTATGAACTTGGTGCAGATAGCGATCAGACCCACGATGCGAAGAGGAAGCTGGCCAACCCCCGACTCTACCGTTCGTGGGGCACGCGGGAGAAGCGGAGGGTTGGCGGACCAGAGGGCCGTTGAGGTGTTGAGCACCATCTTCCATAGGTTTAGCACATTTAATGTAAATATAGCCAGCTACTATTGTTTCTCTGTAGGACCCCGGAATGCAGGGATTGCTATGCACTAGTGTTCAGACAACAAGGGTCCTCGACGGCGACTCTGCACAAAAGACGCGTTTCCGTGCTGACACAAAATTATTTCCTAACAGGGCCGGGTAAGGAATCCGGAGTTGATGAAAGCGGAAATGGAATCCTGGGGAGTGAACCGGGGTCGGGAGTGTGAGAAACTGGCCACGTCCGACCTTCAAGTACCCCCATCACCTTGAGGAGTCGTCTTTATTTTTCATTCAAGTCTCTCCCTCCCGCAGCTATATCTTCTCCTCCTCCTCGTCCCAGGCAACCGCATTGAACCGCACTCTGGTATATCCTATCTTTCGCTCATTTAATCATGTCTCAATCCACCAACGCTACTTCTCCCTTTTCAGCCTTGCCATTCGCCTTGTCGACCTCGGCCATGGCTTCATCGTCATCTGATGTACTAATACTCGCCCTCGGCGTGGTGCTCGCCGCCGCATATCTATTCCGCGACCAGCTCTTCGCTGCATCCAAACCCAAGCCAGTCACGTCTATTCCAGCCAAAAGCGCGAATGGTTCGGGCAACCCACGAGACTTCATTGCCAAGATGAAGGAGGGGGTGCGTTGCTTCATTTCAGCCCTGAATTATGTCCATTGCAAATCTCACACCACTTTCCTGCTCAGAAAAAACGCATCGTCATTTTCTACGGGTCGCAGACAGGAACAGCGGAAGAATATGCTATCCGTCTGGCTAAGGAGGCAAAGTCAAAATTCGGTCTTGCGTCCCTGGTGTGCGACCCCGAGGAGTACGATTTCGAAAACCTCGACCAACTTCCTGAGGACTGCTGCGCTTTCTTCGTTATGGCCACCTATGGAGAGGGTGAACCCACTGACAATGCGGTCACACTCATGCAGAACTTGACAGACGACAGCTTCGAATTCACCAACGGCTCACATAGACTAGAGGGTCTCAAATACGTCGTCTTCGGTCTCGGTAACAAGACATATGAACACTACAATCTCATTGGCAGGAACGTCGACGCTGCATTGACCAAGATGGGTGCCGTTCGCATCGGTGAACGCGGTGAGGGTGACGACGACAAGAGCATGGAAGAAGACTACCTGGAATGGAAGGATGGCATGTGGGATGCTTTCGCTGCTGCTATGGGTGTCGAAGAAGGTCAAGGTGGTGACACGGCCGACTTTGTTGTCTCGGAGCTCGATAGCCACCCACCCGAGAAAGTCTACCTTGGTTAGTGACTCTTCCTTCGAGCTTGCTTTACGCATCAGAATTTACCTCGAACTTCAGGCGAGTTATCTGCTCGTGCTCTTACCAAGACCAAGGGTATCCATGACGCCAAAAACCCATACCCCGCACCAATCCAGGAATCCAAGGAGCTCTTCCAGATCACTCGTGATAGGAATTGTGTCCACGTCGAACTCAACACCGAAGGCTCTGGAATTACCTATCAACATGGCGATCACCTTGGTCTTTGGCCTTCTAACCCTGACGTCGAGGTTGACCGACTTCTCTGCGCTTTGGGACTCTACCAAAAGAAGGACAGCGTCATTGGCATCGAATCGCTTGATCCTGCTTTGGCAAAGGTTCCCTTCCCTGTCCCTACCACCTACGACACTGTCCTTCGCCACTACATCGATATCAGCGCTGTTGCCGGTCGCCAGATTCTCGGTAATCTTTCCAAGTATGCACCTACTCCCGAAGCAGAAGCATACCTGAAGAACTTGAACACCGATAAGGAAGAATACCACCGGGTTATTGCTAACGGTTGCTTGAAATTGGGTGAAGTTCTCCAGTTGGCCGCCGGTAACGACCTTACCCAGCATCCTACTCCCGATAACACTACCCCATGGAACATTCCCTTCGACATCATTGTTTCTTCCATTCCCCGCTTGCAACCCCGCTACTACTCTATTTCTTCGAGTCCCAAGCTCCATCCCAACTCTGTCCACATTACCGTCGTCGTTCTCAAGTACGAGAACGTCCCGAGCGACAAGGTTCAACAGAAATGGGTTTTCGGTGTTGGTTCTAACTTCTTGCTCAACCTCAAGTATGCTGCAAATGGTGAAGCCGTTCCTTTGATCAACGAAGCCGGAAAGCCTACTATCGCAGCTGCACCCGCATATCAAATTGAAGGACCCCGAGGCGCATACAAGCAAGAGACCATCTACAAGGCTCCAGTTCACGTTAGACGATCAACCTTTAGGCTTCCCACTAACCCCAAGAGCCCAGTTATCATGGTCGGTCCCGGTACTGTAAGTGCATGTGATTACCATTTGAGGCTTCCTCTGATTTCTCCGATAGGGTGTTGCTCCTTTCCGCGGTTTTGTCCAAGAACGTGTTGCTCTCGCCCGCCGCTCCATTGAGAAGAACGGACCTGACGCACTTGCTGACTGGGGTCGCATCACACTCTTCTACGGTTGCCGTCGTTCTGACGAGGATTTCTTGTACAAGGATGAATGGTCCAAGTACCAAGAAGAGCTCAAGGGCAAATTCGTTATGCACTGCGCCTTCTCCCGTGAGAACTACAAGCCTGATGGTGGCAAGATCTACGTGCAAGACCTCATTTGGAATGAGCGCGAGCATATTGCGGATGCCATCATCAACGGAAAGGGTTACGTTTACATCTGCGGTGAAGCCAAGAACATGAGCAAACAAGTAGAGGACGTCCTTGCTAGAATCCTGGGTGAGGCTAAGGGTGGAACTGCCGCTGTCGAGGGTGTTGCAGAAGTGAAGCTTCTCAAGGAACGCTCAAGGCTTATGCTTGATGTCTGGAGTTAAAGGATTCATCTTCCTTCTACCCCACATCTATTCTTCCTTCGTTTTCTCCTTTCTTTGCAACGATAACATCTTACGACTTTTCCCCATACCTCACACATCTCTCATTCCCCTTTTACCCCAATGTCACTGTTCTTCGGTGTTGTTTGCTATCGCATCGTTGGTATCCGCGCACACGCATCCATATCCCCTACACTCACATTTTACCCGCTCATGTCCCCATACACTCATGACTGTATCCATTCATACATACGTATGATTCTCTTTCGACCTTTAGATAGGCTGGTGGGCTGTTGCTACTTTTTGCTGCACTCCGCTTGCCTCTCCACCTCCTACAGTGTAACTTAATCCGAACCCTCTATAAATCATCTATCCACCTTTGGCACCTGGTGAACTGGTAGATACACGCACGCTCTTTCTATTGGTGCTTCACTTTCCACTGTTACATACTTCGCTATTCTTTTATCGGTATGTGGGCCAAGGTTGAATTTTGTGTTTTTTGAACTTTGGATTTCTCTGTTTTTTGCTTAGCACGACCCACTATACGTATAGCTGCACGATTCCCATGTGTACATACACTGCTGGCTATGGATAGCAAAGCAATATACACGGGAATTTTTTTTGCATCAGTATTGTCTTCAAGTTTGACGCCGGGTGTAATTTTACGACCCTGATCACGGACGGAACGGAACTTTTTCTCCGGGTAGAGATGTGAATGACGGGTTGGTTGGCCTCATCACCATCTTTTACTCCTCCAGATACTATTTATCGACAATTCCTGGAAACTAGCCAGTGCTGGTAGTTCTGGGGTTGTTCGTTCGACTGGCGGCTGAATCTCAAGATCCCGAATCTGAGCCGAAGGGGTCGCAGTTTGGCTAAACTCTGTTGACATACCCTTTGAAATCTGGCCGTGGACACGGTGCTCTTACGATACCCTTGAACGAAAGGAACAGAAGAACCGCACGAGCACCAACTTTGTCGTTGCTAATCTCACCTTGCACCGGGATCTGGACCTTGGGACAAATGCTCAGAAATCGAACCACGAAACGTTGGCATGCCGCAGCGTTCGTACTTGGCCGATCCTCGAGTCAGAGTCTTCGACCTGTTAGTACTTTGACGTCAGGTACTGGGTTGAGGAGCTGCTTTGTGGCTGGGAGTTCGAGGAGACAGGTTAGCAAGGCTTCAAGTGCAAGCGGGTGGAGGTGTTATAGTCAGAGTTATGGTCAAGGCCAGAGCCAAAGTGGACAGGATAACGAGTCTCTTGTGAAACAGAGAGAAGAGGTGCAAGGGGAGAAGGACGCGTCAAGTAGCAGGGGCTCTAAGGAGGGGGACCAACAAAACCCCACCGTCATTCTATTGCCTTCGGGGGAGACACCCCCATCCTCCTCTGAATCGCCTTCATACACGGAGGGGAATTCAAGCCCCTCGACCTCGCCTGCTCCCAATCCTACAGCAGAACTACTGGAATCATTAAAAGATTCTACCATAGACTCTTCTAGAGAAAAGTTTCAACCCAATGACTCTGCCTTTGATTCATCACCCTCCTCAACTTCACCTCCACCTTCGTCTACATCTCTACCACCCAATTCCTCATCTCACAAAGCATACCTCACTGACCTGACACAATCAATCGAAAAATTCGACCTTGAATCCATCAAACAACGCCTACGGGAATGGTCCGAACAAACCGCGATTACAGTTCGAACTAGGGCGGACGAGTTCACCAGTGCGACAAAGACGACGTTCTCACAATTAGGCGCGCATTTAAATAAGGCTACGGGGTATGAAGAGATCGAGGCTTTAAAGAGGGAAGTCGTAGAGCAAGGTGCGGTGTTTTTAGGTTCTCTTCCTGGTCTATTGGACGTTGTGCTCTGACAACAAGAAACCGTGTTTCATTGACTTACAGAGACCAGACTTCAAGAAACACGAGAAGCAGCTAAAAAAGCTAAGATATCTTATAGCCAAGCCGTAATCCAGCGCTCCAACTCTCAGCGACAAGTTAACGACCTCCTCCAACGTAAATCTCACTGGTCCGACCACGACGTCAGTCGTTTCCCCACACTCATGCGCCAAGACCGCCTCTATGAACAAGAAGAAACCCGGGCGAAGCAAGCTGTAGACG
Organism: Volvariella volvacea V23; assembly: GCA_000349905.1. NCBI lineage: Eukaryota > Fungi > Basidiomycota > Agaricomycetes > Agaricales > Pluteaceae > Volvariella > Volvariella volvacea. The sequence continues at coordinate 1,290,198 of KB722736.1, read as the reverse complement.
AAAGCGAGTCCAATGTCGAGAAAGAGTTCAGCCAGTTGATGAGAACTATATTGGCGAGATATCATGAAGAACAAGTTTGGTCAGATAAGATTAGAAGCGCATCGACTTATGGATCGTTGGCTGCTCTGGCGCTGAACTTGATTGTTTTCGTTACGGCAATCTTGTTTGTGGAGCCTTGGAAGAGGAGGAGGTTGGCCCAGACGTTCGAGAAGAAGGTGGATGAATTGAGTAAAGAGAATGCAGAGAGGCTGGATATTAGTCTGAGAGAGATTGGGAAACAATTGAAAGAGCAAGAGATCGATCTGGTGAATATTGTAAAAGAAATGAAGGATGACTTGGAGAAGTCGATACACGAAGAGGTGGAAAACGCTGTGGCGAAGGCTATACAAGCAGGACAACCTACGGTTGTGCTTACGCCGTGGTCGATACCACCAACGGAGTCTAGTGGAGAACTGCAGCCGCCGCAACCCGAGCAATCACAGCCTGTGGTGATAGTGACTGAGGGCCCCAAACCTATTCTGGGCGTCTCTCAGAGGCTAATAGAATATGCGGGAGTTGGTGCTGGAGCATTCATTCTCGGTGTAGTAGGAACATTGTGGTTCGGACGGTAGCGGTGACGGTAGCGTACGGGATTTCCTGCGGGATCTTAGACAACCACTCAATATAATCATTTTTAGAATCCTAGGATTGACCGGTGGCCAGGCGTCCGGACATTCACTAAGTACCTAGCACTTACGTCCCCGTGGGGTTATAATGCGGTGCTACGATATATTCGACAATGCACCCTAGATGAGTGGATGGTTGTAAGCCAGTCTCACACTACCATGCTCTAGAGACGGGTAAAATGACAACCACCCACCTGTCAATGAGGATCTCTCCCTTTTGTTCGGACATTGAACAAGGCGCCCATGTATCAACATTCCATTTCGTCCAACCCCATCCATCCTTGATCTGGTGTGGTGATATAATAGAAAGGGTGAGATCGCAACGGTCGATCATAGGGATGAAGGCTTGAATCCCTACCTCCGGTTTTTTATGAGGCGCCAAGACGACCAACCACCGAGCTTTAGTACTCAGTTCCCAGAGAAGCGAGAACAACTCGGAGGGACTTTCAACCAGATGCAGCGCGAATGAGCAAATTACCATCTCGATCGTGTACTGTCGACTTTCAGTCGATGACTCGATTTGATCGTGCGGCGTTGGGTCGTTGTTCTCCTTCTCATTTGATGGGATCGTGGCTTCTATCGAGGAAGTAAGAGGTGGGTCAGAGTTTAGCGTCGTGGAACTGGCGGATGAAGTGGAGTTGATATCGGTGATGGGTTGGTGAGATGAGAGGTCCGTAATGATCTGGGGTAGTGCCCCTTCGGCTATGTCTTTGAATGAGTGAGATGAACACGAGAATGATGTCCGCTCTGTGAATGCCGCAGAGGTATACTGTCATAGTGATGGGTGGGGTTTATTCATCATGGAATGTAGAGAACCAACCGGATCTGCTGCCGTTACCTGAGGAGGCGGAAAACCTGGAGCAAGCGGAGGTGGGCCTGAGTGCTGAGCTTTTCGACGAGGAAAGGCTGTGGCGGATGTGCTATTGGGTGCAACTGTTAAATCCGCATATTTCATCTTTCCTAGCTGCCACCATTCTGCAAATGCGAGGGTGACCTCTCCACTGAGGGGTTGTTATTAAGCCGTTATTTTTCAACTCTAATAGAAACTATTTACCTGCCTATACGATATATTCGGTGTAGCTTCAATTACCAGAACGGGCGGACGATTGGTGCGAACGAACCACAGGCCAAGTCAAGTACCAATACCCTGTCATCATCTGGGGTGTTTATCAGATAATCCTGTTCCTTCTCCCACCACCTAAACCCCGTAAAATTCATCAGTCATCCAACGTAGATTGACAAGGAGGCTTCATACTCACCTCGTAAACCAAGAAAATAGGCAAGACCGCACTCCTTGAAAATGCGGATTTCGGTAAGTCCGTCCAACTTGTTTGTAGTACTGCATAGCCACCCAGCAAAGTTTTCATATCAAGCACGACCTGTGTATAGGTTCTCATTGTACCTGTTCTACGCCATGCTCTTCGTAATTTTGGCGCATAGAATGAGATAGATTGCCTGCATGGGGTGTCGTACTTCCTCTTGACATGATTGGAGGAGGAAGGATAAAATAGCCCCTAACCCCAAATCTGGGTCTGGTTGAATAAGCCCGCGCGCTTACTACGCTGTCATGCGTTTCTCCGTGTCAATGTGTACGACCATCTGGACTCAAGAGAACGGAGTTTAGGCGTCCTTACATCAACTCCGTATCCTCTGCCTCATCCCCCACCTTTTCAGTAGTCTGAGACTTACAACCCTCAGGAACGAACCCCCACCATCCCACTTTCTTCATCAGTGCCAGCCTGATATCACCGTTTCCCTCAACTCGAGATGACTTCATTCATGATCAAGGCCCATGTCGATCGTCCAAGGCAACCCTGGCTCAAAGATGGCTCGTGTGCCTTTTGCAATATCGTACGGAACGAGCTCCCGGGGTATAGAGTGTATGAGAATGACAAGGTTCTGGCTATCCTCGGTGTGTATCGCTCTGGCTGGTGTTTTATTTCGTGATGTGAATGCTGACTGGGCAGTTATGGTATCTTTCTTGGGATATTGCTTGTTGCCCCCTGCTCTGCTCTTGGCCAAGTAGATATCATGCCGCTGAGGAAAGGCCATACACTCGTCATTCCAAAAGAACACTATGCAAGAGTGTCGGAGCTTCCTCCTGAGCTGGCAGCTGCAATAGGAGAGGCAGTATCCAAAGTCGCCAACGCACTAACGAAAGGTGAGCCTGACTGCTTGTACTTTTGTGGTCATCTGATGTAAAACATCCAACAGCAATGAATAATACCGCTCTGAATATCGTATGCAACCAAGAATACGCACAGGCCGTACCCCATGTTCGTATCATCATCGTGCAGCAGCTCAAGTGCTCACATCCTGATTATACTTAGGTCCACTATCATATTATACCCGCTCCCACATTCGACAAGCCAACGCCGAAAGCATCAACACCGGAACAGCCAACACGGAAGGACAACTCAAGTGCCAGCTCGCCGCCTTTGTCAATAAGGCGTATGCACCAACTTGAATTCGAGTCTAGAGGGGATTTAGACGATGATGACGCTACTGATTTAGTCAAGAAGCTATCGGCTCGGCTGTAGTTGTATGGAGGATGGGCTGCTATTGATACCCGGCAGACATTAGGCGTGATGTTTGTTGCTACAGCATGGCTTAGGTTGGGCAGGACATGCTTTACTGGCTGATACTAATACAAGGCACCGTACATGTATCCACTCCACCTATCCTCTTATACCCATGCATGTGCGAGCTGGTATCCAGCGTGACATGCATTCAACGCGTCTGTCACGCATCTAATCAAGCACTTAATTCAGATCCACGATGTCCACCTCCCTAACAAGTGCGGCAGATGAATCGCAAGTCTCGACAGTAGAGACACAGATGATGGAGATGCAAGTTGCCGATGCACAGGCGTTCGAGAAGCAGGACGACGATACACAAGGTGTCAACCAAGATCGTACAGACGCGCCGACAGAAAAGAAGAAACGAGAGAAAAGGGAGCCGGTAGAATTAACACGAGAACGGGGAAAGTCTCTACTTCCGTTTTCGAGAGTGCAGAAGATCATAAAAGCGGACAAGGTGCGTCGTTCAATGGCAAGGAAAGCGCGTGCTGATTGTTGGTTATTTAGGATATACCCATTGTGGCAAAGGATGCGACCTTTCTAATATCGTTGGCGACTGAGGAGTTTATTAAGAGGTTGGCTGGACATGCTCAACGCGTGGCAGAGCGAGAAAACAGGGCTACCGTGCAGCACAAAGACATTGGTGCGCGTACCACTTTTTGGCACCTTGCTTGTCTACTAAACGAGGTACTGCCAGCCACGGTTGTGCGAAGAGAGGATGAGTTTTTGTTTCTTGAAGGTTTGTCCACATACCTATCTCGCGCTCAACCCCAGGCTGGACGTTGTGAAATAGAAATTATACCATGGACTGCACCAACTAATGCGCCGAAGCGTGACAAGCCAAAAGGTGAAAGAAAGAATATCACAACGGAACCAACACTGTTGGATCAATTTGTAAAGCGGAATGGAATGGAGGGAGACGACGATGGCGACGAAAGAGATGGAGAGGACATTGTGATGAACGACGATGGGACTATGACCGCCGTGTGACCTTCGACGGGCCGGTATAGCCGTTCCATACTTGGAAGGATGATGCATCATCGCTCTTAAGCTTCTCAATCCCGTGCTTATTCATTGCTCTTCCTCATCGTCTACCACATCGACGAGCACTTCTATCGTCTCGTCTTGCTGGTCTTGTAACTGATCTTTTGCTATGAGGGTTGTTGCAACGTTCCACCCGCCTTCTTCTGTGTTGGGCTCGATCAAATGTAGTCTATCTACTCCTGAACTTGATCATCTTGTCGTGGCCAAGTTGAACAGAATTGAGGTGCACTCATTGCAACCACATGGGCTACAGCTTGAATGTGCTACAGAAATACTTGGTCGGATTCATTGTGTCAAAGCTATACCAATTCCTGTGAGTCTGATATGGATCACATCGTATGGAGTGGCTGAGATAACGACGGCGCCAGGGCACACACCGCTCGAACGTACTCGTACTCACTGGTCATCCAGAACCAGAGCTGCTTGTGTTCTCGTATATCGAACCAGAGGGTGCCACTAGACAACTGGTAGTTAAGAAGCAACTGCAACTGTTCGAGCGCACGCCACGACCAGCAGAGTTCTGTCACACTATTCTGATTCACCCTTCCGGGAAGCTGGCCCTTGTAAGCGTTTATACAGGGAAGCTCAAAGTCATTACTTTCAAAGGTGGCAACTATCAAGAGGACTATGACGTTTCGTACGCACTGTGCCTATCAACACCGAATTCCGCTGACTTTTGTCACAAAGACTACCAGAATTAAACGTCCTAAACATAACATTCCTGCCTGCACCAGAGGGTGACTACGTGATAGGCATCCTGCATGTAGATTACCAAGAAAGGCTGCAACTGCTTGCCCGCGATTTATTGCTCGAAGACTTGGAACTATCCATTACACCTTCGGTTTTGTTCCAACCCACAGTTCTTTCATTGAAGACTTTCCCGTTCCCAACTGAATTGGTTCCGCATCTTATTCCTGTACCGCCATCAGTTATTGATGAAGACTCGCTTGGTGGTGTCTTGGTGGTCGGAGGGAAGAGTATATTGCTCTACGAACTGTTGGGCTTCGATGGGCAGGAGAAGGCTAAGGGAAAGAAACGCCGCCTCGAGTCACGAAAGAATAGTAGTGATCCCGCTGAGGTGAGTAAGGCCAAGGAAAAAGAGAAAGAGAGGGAGAGCAGGAGGCGGAAGGCGAAGGCGGCTGTGCCGTGGCCTTGGGGGGAGATAACGGCGTAAGCGAGTATTTGTCCTCATTTATTCAACATGCCCTGACTTTTGGCGTAGTTGGTGCGAAGTCACCGAGCGTCGATTCATTTTGGGTGACGCATATGGTCGTCTCGCCTTACTCTCACTTGAGGCATTGCAGGAACAAGGCTTGGTTTTGATCCCTCTAGGAGAGGTATGCCTGCGATACTACGTGTGATGGGAGTACTGATGTCATCTGCCAGACCTCATCTCCTGCTACTTTGACGCACCTTTCTGCCCAAGTCCTCTACGTAGGCTCCCATGTTGGTGACTCCAAAGTCCTCCAAATAACCCCGACGGCCACAACACTTCGCGATCGTCCGACTCTTCCCATTCCTCCCGAGGTTCCTACAGCTTCACCCGGAAGTTTGTCAAATGGGAAGAGGAAGGACAAGGGAAAAGCCCCAGCAACGGAAGATGTGGATATGGAGCTCCAAGATGTATCAAAAGGTGTGGTCGTTCGAACAACCGGGTCTTTCTTACAGACAATAAGCAACTATAATAACATTGCGCCGATCATGGACGCTGCGCTTGTTGATCTGAACAATGATGGTCAGGTATGTGTTTTCCACCACGTCAGCGCGAGGCTTTGCTGAAGATTGTTGACTTAGCGCCAAATTATCACTTGCTCGGGTGGGAGGAACACGGGCAGTGTCAACATTATTAGAAGCGGTGCTGATTTCTCGGAATTGGCGGAAGTTCCAGGCTTGGTCAATGTTACTAATGTTTGGCCGATTAAAGCGCACTTTGAAGACGAGTATGTTTCCTTTACTTTTGTATGGCGCATATATTGACATAGGAGGACAGGACTCATACACACCTTGCGGCATCTACTCTTCTTGAGACATACCTTTTCCGCATCGAGAACAACGCGACTACAAATGCCACTACTCTTGTTCATGTCACAGATTTTAGTTCTCGGAGTCTTACACTTTCTCAGCCCACCCTCGCCATAGCGAATGTTATGAGGAGAACTATTGGCGCTAGTGGAAAGGCCTCGTACATCAATTCTTCCATGATTGTTCAGGTCACGCCAGCAGGCGCATTCTTGTTGGATTGGGACGTCGCCATTGGGGAATATACGCAAATAGCCGCCTGGAATGCACCACAAAATGGGGCCCTTCCTGTTTCCATAGTAGCAGCGAGTATCAACCCCAGCCAAGTAGTCGTTGCGCTGAGTGGAGGCAAACTTGTCAGTTTGAGTATTACTGAGGAACAAAAATTTAGGGAGGTCCTGTAAGTTGTTTCTCTTTCTCAATTCGGTACTTGGTCTAAATTGGGTGCCTTGGTCGATAGGTCTGGTATACCTAGTCATTCGGAAATATCAGCAGTTTCCTGCATGCCATTGGACCCCAAGAAGCCTTTTGCAAGTCTGATCCCGGTGGCTTATTGGGGCTCTAACATCATTGAGGTTATATTACTCGACAGAACTGGGTTTGTCTCAGTCTGCAAATCCGCGCCACTTCCTGCCGTAGTTCGCTCTTTGACGCTCTTCAGCTTCGGCGCCGCAGAAGACGCAGTACAAAACACGGGTAATCACAACCAGAGCAACCCCCATCTTGTGGCTGGGTTGGCAGATGGATCGATCGTTACTTTCGCATGGAAGGATAAGCAGTTGAAGGATAGGAAGATAGTGTCGTTGGGTCACACGCCCGTGGCGCTTGCGCCTTGTATGGTTGAAGGGAATCGGGCGATATTTGCAGCTGGGTATAGAGCCATGATGCTGTCGTGGGACAGGAAGAGGTTGAGGTACTCACCTATTATGCTCAAGGTAGGTCTTCCTCGATTTCCTGGTTGGAAAGTGGATTATAATACTGGAGTATGACTTAGGAAACTGTTGCTGCTGCCCCGTTGAATACTACTGCGTTCCCTTCGGCGCTTTTATTGGCTACTCCGATGGGCTTGCATATTGGACGCGTGAAGGACGTGGACAAGTTACACATTAGATCGGTAAGTCACTAGCACATATCATTTATCTACTTTTCTCATGGCCATCCAGATTCCATTTGGATTGGACAACCCACGTCGTATTGTCCACGAGCCCTCATCCAAGACTTTTGGTGTAGCTTGTACTAGAATGGAACCAGGCAGAATTGGAGATCCCGAGTTACCTTCTAGTTCGTTTAAATTACTGGACGACACCACTTTCAAAGGTAAATCACTTTCCTGGCTCCTGTGTCATCTTTGCTTACGATATATGCGCTCAGTTTTGAGCGAGTTCCATGCCCATGCAGACGAAGAAATCACGGCCCTGAAAACTGTCGAAACTATGATTGAAGGCAAACCTTCGACCCTCTTTGTTCTGGGGACGTACGTCTACCAAGCGGAAGAGAGGGAACCATCACAAGGGAGACTTCTTCTCTTGGGAGCAAATTTGCCTGACCTTAGGACAAGGGAGCATAGTTTGGAGTTGTCTCTGGTGGCATCATTGGATGTTAAAGGATGCGTTTATGCGATTACAGTTGTGGACTCGAATATTATAGCTGCTATCAACTCATCAGTACGTTTTTCACCCGCTTCCTTTCTACAGGAAATCTCTTAACGCCCTGCTCCATCTTCTCCGTAGGTCCACATGTACAGCATAGTCGACTCAGACGATTATTCTCAACAACCTACTCTAACGAAAGTTGCAGAATGGAACCACAACTACCTCGTTGCAAGTTTGGGATCCTTCGACTCTACCGTTATAGTTGGAGATCATATAAGCTCTGTCTCGGTGTTAAATGCTGAACAGACGACGTTAAAGCATATTGCGAGGGATTATGGCCCGCTTTGGCCTGTTGCCGTAGAGGCTTTTGATGGCCACCAGTTCATCGCCGCGAATGTGAGTTCAGTACGTTGTCTTTGGGGCAGCTTTCTCAAAGCAATGGGGCACATACTAGGATGCATCGAACCTTACTACTTTTACTTTGGTCAACCCCCGAGCGGACCGGTATGCATTGGAAACGGACGGGAAATATTACTTGGGCGATCTAGTTACCAAATTCATTCGAGGTAAAAGCCTTCCCTAGTGAACTCAATGACTAGCCCTTGATGACCTTACCATATTAAACAGGGTCCATAGTCTCCTCAGATCAATTAAACGACAATACCTTCCAACCGACCCAAATATTATTTGCGGCATCGGGACGGATAGGAGTTATTGTCGACATCCAGGATGAACAGGTATCGCTACAACTTACGGGTCTACAACGGAATTTGGGGTATGCCGTTGAAACCGTTGGTGGAACTAGCCATGCACGGTAAGACGCCATTTGAGCGCGTTGTGAAGTACTCCTCCCCCTCTAATCCTATCCCACATAGGTACCGGGCCCCGAAGAACACCAGAGGCGCAAGTGATGCAGACGCGGCCTCAGTAGGCTTCTTAGACGGGGACTACCTAGAACAGTTCCTCTCCTTAATCGGGACTCAGCCAGAGCAAGTTACGAAAGTCATATCTGGACGGGCTGTACCAGAAAAGTTGTCTGCATCGGTGGAAGAACTTCAGAATGTGTTGGAGAGGCTACAAAACGTTCATTGAGTGGGGGATTGGGTCTGGGTTTCTCCTGGATTTGTTATACTCACGGCAGACGGGCATGCCAAAATCTGGAGCGGAGCAGAACACATAAAATTGCATTTGTAGCTCAATGTACTACTACGATGTACGATTCAATATGTACAAGTCATAAAGATATGCACCAACTGGTCCGTGTCATGTTGGAAACAGATATTCAGACGTAACGAGAACAGAGATAAACTACACACAGAAAAAAGGAATTGGACGGCATAACTACTGACCCCTTGGGGCGAGTCAGCGATGTGCTGCTGATCGCGAGCACTAGCGAAAACAAGTTTGAATAAGGATGAAAACGAGATGAAAATAAAAAAAGAAAAACAAATTCTTGTAGAGTGTATTCATGAACAGAAGTTGCACGAGAAAATAGGAAGCCGATCGAAATTGAAGAGCTGAACTACGGAAAGCTGATAACCAACAGAAGAGACAGTGCCTAGATGCGAAAAAGCAATGTTGATAGACAAACGGTGGGTAGATGCGCAGTCAAGAGGCTACGTAGATTCGAGGGTGGTGTTCAACTATATGAACTCGTGTGGGGGCAGTGGGAATGGGCTTGTGTGCATATGCAAAGGAGGGAATTGTAGTCGTGACATGGTTTTTGAGGAATAGATAGGTATATGCGTGGAGGGTAGAGGGCGAGTGGAGGGAGCATTGCTTGTAGTGGAGTATGCGAATATTTTAATCATAAGAAAGGTAGATACCACCTCAGAGATTGTAGGAAGGTTAATGGTGGGAATTCTTGGGTCGTCTCGTCATTGAGGTAGCCATCTGCTTCTACTGCATTTGGTGGAGCGAAGTAGAACCCTGCTGTAAGGACAAGGTAGCTAAAGGAGCATCACAATCAGCGAGTCAATCCCGTGGCGAGCGTAAAAGCTAGTACCTTAAAATAAGAATGCTTCCTCTGTGATAGTTGCTCTTAGCCTCGATGTAGGTATAGGTTAGTAAGAACATTGAGAGGATGATCACGACCACATCCCAACGAGGGAAGATAAGCCTATTGGGTCAAGTTAAATACTCAAAGAGGACAAGAGGAATTCCTTGCGACGTACGTGAAAGTCTTTGCAACTTCGCCCATATTAACAGGATCGTACCATGCTGAGAATCCGACCATAGCAGGAATTTGAAGCAAGCAAACTTGCAAAGCATAGGCTGAGCCAATTTCCATACTATATGCATTCATTAGAAGGGTACGAGTGAATAAAAGGCGAGGTGTACGGACCTCAAAGCGATATTGCCGTTCAACGCAAACGAAATGGCGTTCATGAACTCCGTAGTGTTGGGAACCAAGGCAAAGAGTGTGACACCCAAAAACTTTTCGTCAATCCCTGAACCTTTCAATACGACATCGACGACGTCGATAAGCAATTCTTGAAACGTAGAGTTAGATAATCAGTAAACCAGATAATCGGGGAACATACCTGCAATGATGGCATACAAAGCAGTGCAAGCCAATAGCACGCTGGCACTAGTAAATCTGCTCCACGAAGGTGCGTCATGACCACCGTGTCCACTATGCGCGCCGCCATCTGGGTCAACTCCAGATCCCCTCAACCTTGCTGAATGCTGCTGTCTTGAGGCTTCATGGTGTCTCAAAGCAGAAACAGTGGCAGCCGTAACGGCATTCGTGAAAACTTCTGGACTAATATTGTCCGGCAGTGGGTTGGTCTTCACAGCGTGATTGACACTTTCTAGAACGGGAACGGTAGTAGGAGCCAAGGGAGAAGTCGGAGCATAGGTTCCGGGAGGAGGAGGTCCACCAGCATAAGAAACACGAGACGTGACTGGTGACACTGCCGAGTTAACCACAGGGCTGGTGGGAGGTAGAGAGGCCTGGCTAATGGTCGCGGAGTGCTGAGGTTGTTGCTGTGTGGGATCACGAGGTGGGCCTTCAAGTTGACCGGCATTGCTGATTTTCCTGCGAAGCGAAGCAGAACGTGCACCTGGGGTCTTCTGGTAGAATGATAAACGATGGTGCAGAGGCAGTTCTGGCTGATGGTGAAGAAGCGGCTGTGGGTTCTGCCAGATCTGGCTAGCGTGGGTCCGAAGGGAGAACCATAGACCAATGAGATATGACTATGAACATCTGCGCGTTAAAAATGCAGTAACGATAGAATGCAGGTACTCACCAGAAGTAAAACAATGGCGCAGAAGTACATCAAACTCTTTACTGTCGATTGATAGAAAGGGTCATCCACTGGATCCGGATGCTTATAGTAGCAATGTTCGCAAACCCATGGGGCGTTGATGGGACCACCTTTTCCACTAGGACAGCCCGTACAGATTAGCTGGAACTGCAATTATGACCAATCAATGAGTAATGGGCGTCCAATAGCATAAAATCGCCTATTAACTTACGTTTCCGTATGTTTGGTAGAACAACGTGGGTGTCAAGGCTCCGATAATGGCCATTATGAGCATCATGCTAGTCACACTGGCGCTCTTCGCGTTGAACTTTTGTTCCTTCCTCCTGAGCGCACTACTGCACATACTCATCCCGGGCATCAGCAGCACACCCGCTAACAAACTTCCAACAATGGAACCTTCCACTAAGTGTCCTTTACCTTGCGTTAGTGCGATCGAGTACAAGATAATTTCAATGATCGATCCAAAAGTCGCGTTGATGACTGCACCCATTCCGATCGATGACTGCGCCGAGATGGAAGCAACGGCCATTCCAATGAAGTAGGATAGTGGAATAACGCTGAGCAAACTCATGACGAAGATGAGACCTTGAGAGGCGATGACACCTAGGAGAGCTGGAACGTGTTTGTGTTCGCGCTCGAGCCGCTCCGCCAGAGGTAGAAGTACGAAGCCATCGAAGATGACGAAAAATACGACGGGGAGAAGGTTGACAAACATAATGTTAACTCCGCCGACGGTGTACTTGTAGTATTGAAGTCCTGCCCCGCGATAGGTACACAGCAGCACGGTGGATTTTGGTGCCCCAGAAGGTGCTGCTTGACCAGCTGAGATTCTGGGTGGCTTGAGTGCGTACTGCTGCACCAGGGCATTCGATGTAGGTGGAACTGCTGTCGTAGCGGACGACGTGCCTGACTCGCCTCCATCTGCAGGTGGTTGCTGAGCGTTTGCGCTCGGATTGGCAGAGGTCGGCTCGGTGGAGGACATAACGACGACGGGAGGAGCTGCACAAAAGCGAATGGTGGTAGGCTGCGCGAAAATGTGCTTCACGAGAGCCCAGTTTAATTTAGCCATGGGGATAGTGACCACTAATCCCCAGCAGATCAAACACACGATCAACATGAGGGGAGCAATGATGCAGATGAAGGCTAGCCAAAAGCATATCTTTCCCAGAATGAGGGCTGACGTGGGCTCCTTCGTGTTGTTAACGGATGCCGCAGACGCCAGGCGGACAGGTGTTGCACCGTAAGATTTGAGAGGGGGCAGCAGGTGTTCTGGATCGCGTAAAAGGGATGTAGTTTCATGTGAACCTGAGTGAAAAGCTGGCGGGTCGCCGTCTGGCACGATGGATAACGAGGCTCCATTGGTAGCCCCATTATCTGCAGCCGATGCTGATGTTTGGGGGACAGGCGGTGACACCCCACGCACAGTGTTTCCGTCAGAGTCACTGTGCTCTTGCTCCTCTTCTTCCTCATCCTGCTCTTCCATGTAGCCATCCGTCCCGTCCAGCACGCCTTCCACGTACTTGCCAAATGGCCAGCCGAGGTACCACCCCAACCCGAAGACAAGAGTAGCGTACTGCCTGCCGCCTCGAGGGATGACGTACAACACGGCTGAAATTAGGAAGCACACGACGGCCAACCACCAACCGAAGGCGATCAGCCAGAATATATTTCCAGGCAACAAATGCCTTTCAGCTTGGTATGAAGGAACGGAATGTAATGCCTGGTCTGCATAACGAGTGACAGACCGAGACTTCTTATAAAGGGCCGGTTTCCAGATTGGCAAACCGAAAGGGTGTTGGACGTTTATGAGGGACTGACGCTCCTTTAGAGTAATAGGATCGTCGTCTCCATCATCCTCCCCTTCTCCCCCACCATCATCCTCCTCTTCATCGTCATTGTCTCGTTCCTCGTCATCTCCTTCCTCGTCAACCGCAGCATCTGTGGCTACAGCCTTGCCGCGTCTTCTCCTCCGACTGCTAGAACTCCGTGTTCTATCCTCCCTGTCCTCGTCCACTTCGCTCAGAAGGTCGTCATCTCGCAAACCGGCGCGGGTGGCAGCGAGCGAGCTGCTGATACTAGTGCTTCGGTGACCGCGCCGGGCGGAATGGGCCGAACTGCTTCTGATAAGAATTGGAGGTGGGTTATGTCTCGTCACAGGTGAAGGGGGTCCTGACTGATATGATCCTGACTGAGAGTGACCAGGCTGCTGTGATGAGTCGGTGGCTGACCACTGCGAACCTTGACTGAACGTCCTTGGGTTAGAGGGTCTGCTGGTTGTGGGCGTTGAACTGGGTGACGACTGGCTCTCAAGGTCGTCTGGGGCTGACGACGAGGGATGTGACATTGGCTAAAGAGTCAGGGACAGAATACTGTGGACGAAGGAGACGAATGTTGAATCGAGAGTTGGATTGGGCGGTCCGCCGTTGAGAGGCAAACTAAGGAGCCAGGACTAAGTGGGAAACCGGTGATATAAGCCGCGGCAAGGGCCGGGTATACAATACAAGAAGTGTAGTCTAATCTGATAATGCAGATGCTCGTCCCATGAAAAGAATAGATATCCATATAAATGCCATAATATCATACCATACATCCATACTTCATTTTTTCAACAGCTTTTCGTGAAGCTGCGCGCCTTTGAGCTTGGCTCGAAGGTATTCCAGCCGTGCCTCGTACCGGCTGTTGACCTCATCACGCCGTCTCCTAATTTCCTCTATCTCACTCTCCGCCCCCTGCTTGCCCGTCTCTATTCGCCTTAACGGGGAATTACCCACGGAACTCTTATCGTCCTCCACCCCTGCCGCCAGCGGGAGATGTCCATTACTGCGGGCTAAGCTGACACTTGACGCGTTGTGTGCGGCAAGATGCCCATATGCGGCCGGTATAGCTGGTACAGGAGGTGGCACAGAATTCTTCAGCATGTGCTTCCTTTCTTGCGATGTGACGCTGGATATCGAGTTCTTCCTGTGGAGGGAGCTAGGCTTTGATCCATGGCTCACAGCCAGAGAGCCTGTCGTAAGATTCGATTTCGACCGTATCACGACCTTTCTGACGGATGCTGAATGTGCTGACCGAGCCATCGATGGTGCTGTGCCAGCGGATGCCCCTGAACGTGTCGATGCAGCATCCGAGTCACCATGAATGGGTAGTCGTCTAGCTGACTGGCCATCGGGAGGAATCAAGGTCCAAGTTGACTCCACACTGTCGTCTTCTCCGGCAGAAAGTGCTTGGCGTCGTTGAATCTTTGTCATTGTCGTCAACTCTAGACCGTGGAAGGCATCCATTAGTCGTCTGGCCTCTGCCTCCACAGCTGCGATCTCTTCTTTAATATCCTGAGAAGTCTGAAGATGGTCATCGTCGAATATATTTGACTGGCTTCCTGCGAATCTTGGTTCGGCTCCTATGGCACGCATGGGGAAAGAAGAGGGCGGTGACTGATACTTCCTGCTACCGGCAGCAGATCTACCCGTACCACTACTAAATGGTGACATAGGGTCGGCATTAGATCCTGTCCGCTTTGATGATGTAACTGAGACATTATCAGCTTGACGCGAAGCAGCAGTCTTAACAGAGGAATCGCTGGATTTCTTTGTCAGGACTCTTGAGAAACTAAACAACTTCTTGCTCGCGGAGCCATTAGAAACCATGCTGGAAGCGTCGCTAATGTCATTCGTAGATATACTTCGCTTTGTCCCACGTCGTATTAGATTTGATACGCCAGACGTGCGCGACGACTTGGACTGTATTGAAGGGGACCGAGTAAGGTTTACGGAAAGAGGCCGAACAACAGAAGACGCTGGTTTAGTCAATGAGATTAGCCCGATTGCCGCCCAATTCACGGGAACACGTACGCCTGCCATCAGGTGATGATCCATTCACACGAGGACGTGGGCGGGCAACAGGCACTATAGGTGCTTCGGTGGGTACAGTGGTAGTTGTGGAGAATCTCTCGAACAAGTTCTGCCGTAGTAGTCGATACTCGTCATCTCTAGGGACGATTCAGTTAAGTTTGTCACACAACTCTAGGCAACCTACGTTAGCAGCCCCTCTGCATTTGCAGTAGCGAGTTCGTTGAGCCTCTGTGCCAATGTTGCCCTAAAACATTTACCAGGTCTAAATTTAAAGTGGTCTATTTCAAAAGGCGCGGAGGACATACGTAATGTTGTCAGTGGCAGTACTCCGTATTGGTGTGGATACTGGAGTGGCATCCGCAATCTTCTTCCGCGAAGCTGGTGAGGATGATGGTGTCGCTTCCGTCGCGGTACCGTGTCGTGCTAAAGCGGAACCGGAGGGTCCAGCGGTAGCGAAATTGGTATTAAGCATTGGTAGATGCTTATTCGACTTCCTATTTGGAGTGGTTAGGCGTGAATTTCGTTCATGTTCTTCAGTGCGAAGATGTGTATTCCGTAGTTTTGTTGGGCCCGGACCTGGTGAGGTGGGGCTCGCTCCCACCGCTGGCGAGTTGTGTGCTGAAGGTATAAATGTTGCGGAACGACGGGGTGTCACGGTGGGTTGGGGTTGGGGTATCGAAAGAGCCTCCGCGGCGGATAGAGCATGTGGCTTGTAGGATGTGGGCGGAGGTGCATGCTCACGTTCTTTGCCCTTGTCTTTGTTCTTGCCATACTGTTATAGAAGACACGTAAAAATCATGAGGATTTCCATAATTATAAGATTTCAAAGAGCTTGATTCCAAAACCAAAGGATGATGCATTCCGTGGATTTATAGAGGAAAGGACACTTACGAAACGCGAACGAATGACCTTGACCACTCCTCTATCTCCTGTATTCCCACCCGGGCTCTCTGCCGCCGTCGCCGCCGCAGTTGTAATGAAGTAGTCATTGTCGATTGATCTTCTTGAGGAGAAAAAGCCCATATCACACGGGCTCTGGTGGTATCCGAATCAAAAGTTTTTGGTGCTGAAGGAGCGGAGATGTATGGAACGCCGAATCGAAGAGCAGGATGGGTATATTGGGTATAATGCGAGGAGACGGCTGAGACAGGAAGGTATTGACAACAAAAGAATGTAGGGGGAGACTCAGACCCACGACACCTGAACGAATCACGCGAGTATCCCCTCTTTGTCCCTTACCAATACCACCGCACCTACTGTGCTTGCTATCAGGGCCAATTCAATACCCAGTAAGGGCCCCTTTCCGGAAAACGAAAGTGTGAACGCCGTATTCAAGTCAACCAGGGCAACCATAGCCATTTAGCGGTG
Organism: Volvariella volvacea V23; assembly: GCA_000349905.1. Lineage (NCBI taxonomy): Eukaryota > Fungi > Basidiomycota > Agaricomycetes > Agaricales > Pluteaceae > Volvariella > Volvariella volvacea. The sequence continues at coordinate 1,273,814 of KB722736.1, read as the reverse complement.
TTGTTGGGGCAGGGCACTCCAATGCTACCTCATAAGCCTTCAAAGCTCTCAAACCGTAGTGCGCCATTGCCTTCACCTACACCAGTGGATCGGCTCTCTCAGCGTCAATACGTCCAGTTTGACATGCTTGGCCTAGACCATGTTCTTCCATTGCACTTGGGCCAAACTACGACAGCTCAGGAAGCTATCCGCCACCTCGAGGCGATATCGATCTTTTCAGGTGAGTGGTACGCGACAGAGTGCCTAAATTCACCTAAGTTATTTATTGTTACCTCCCAAATCATACTATTTGCCTGAGCTGAGAGAGGGACGAGAACGTCCGACCCGCATGGTGGGCAAGGTTATGAGCCATCCCCTATCAGCCTACTAGGCTTGGAGCTAGAATATTGCACAGTCCCCAGCGCCAGTATGGTGCGAACGTGTTCATACCATGTGACAAGCTCGCAGGACTTTCACTGCGCACAAAACTTCACAACATGTACCTCATTCAGAGTCACTGCCGATGTCAGGAACAGTGTTCAAGATGCTGGGGAATTTTGCTTCCGGAGATAATGATGACCGATGTGTACCTGAGGGGATTCTCGTTATTTCACCAAGTTATATTCACCCCAGGATGATCTTACACGTAATGGGAATGTGTCAATATCCATGGACAGTATACTAAAGTATAGGACAACTAGGATAGATGCTATTTATTCAAGAAGGTTTCTTTCCGCGGTAGAAGGATGCAAGCTCTTTAACAGCCTGTCCGAATCCTTCTGCAACAGTAACACTATTTCCGATCCACTTGGGCAATTTACCCCGTATTGCCGGCGTCGAATACCTTTGGTCAAGCAAGATCAAGGCAGCCCAGTCATTCTTGTGTCGAATGGCACGTCCTACATTCCAGCCTCGTTAGCTACTATTTTATTAAACTAATCTGTGCCTACCTATACTCTGGTTGACAGCATTCATGCACATATTTTCGTATAACTCAGCAGCGGCGTCTCTCTTCCCCGAAGCCCTTTTCATTCCACCGGCTATCCGCTTTTCTTCTTGTGTCTTGACGTACCTTAGACGCTCTCGTAGCTCTGGTAAACCTAGGTTGGCGTAAGGAAGACCAACGACAACAACCGCTCGCGCTAGGTCGTCTGCGAAGTTTAGACCTTCTGATAACTTGGCGCCTATGACGGCGAATAGGAGGGCGCCGCCTTTTTTCTGAGAGTCGTCACCCTACAATGGAGCATGTAGTGTTGAGTAAAAAGATAAAGGTAACTGCGTACCGGCGAAGATCGTACTGATGTTGCATATTCTTGAAGCGTCCGATCTACATCACTAGATTCTTCTGGCTCAAAGAATACCTACGAGGCAATAACTATGTTAAAAAAGCTCACTGATAAAAATTAAGCGCAAATTAAAGCATACTTTCTTCTTTGCTCCGAACTTCTCCATCAGGCCTTCGTTAGCCCAAATCGTCTTCACACCGTTGAGGAAACTATACGAGGGGAAGAATACTATCATTCCCGATGGCACTATCGTGACAAGGTTCAATAAGATTTGCCCCAGCTCTCCCATCTATCCGTGTTCCGTTATGCATTCAGTTGAGGGTATAATTACTTCAAGATTGCACTCACTGCGACACCGTCGTTTTGTTTTCCGGCCTTGTATTCTAATATACCTCCCCTTGGACCTTTTTTCAGTACCAAAGACTTGAGATTTTCGCTGGGGATGATATGCCCGCACGAGAAGCTTGTAAGCCTCTCGGGCGACACGGTAGGAAATAGTTGGTCCATGACATCTGAAATCTGTGGTCGTCATGGCGTCAAATTCGTATAACATCGACAAGGATAAAAACACACGGGTGACATTGTCCCACCCGCCAAAATAACGCATCTAGCCTCTTCAATTACCTCTGCAAAATGAGGAGCTGGGTTCAGGAGCTGATACTTAAGTTCAACCTCTTCCTGACCACGCGCAGAGACGAGAGAGATGGTGACTCTGCCATCTATATCGTAAGTGGCATTAGCATTAGCGATGATAATTCAAGTCGAATAATGAATCACCTTCGTTTGTACCAGTCAGTGCTAGCATAAAATCCTCGACTATGCGCAGCGGAGGGACTTGCCCCTTCCGTACTTTCTCTCCATCTTTAGCTGCCTCCTTGTCGTTATAACTAGCTATCTTTCTTGCTACCTAAAAGCTATAAATTAGAGGAGAGCCCTCTTTGCTTATAGATATACGAAGCAAACCTTGCTTTGCTTTAGATAAACCTCGACTTCCAATAAATTCACGGCGGCGGCCTTTCTTCCTAATTTCTCCAATAGTTCAGCGACAGTGATAATTTCGGTCTTGGCGTCTGCACTGGACCCATTGTTCTGTTTCGCTTTGCTTTGTCTCTCCTCTTTCCACGCACTCACAAATTTGGTTAAAGCGTCAAGGAATATAACCAACCGCTTTAGCTGCACCATATGCCTCGGGGCCAGGCGAGTGCGGAACTTGGACACATAGTGGCATACCTGGCTGAATGCTACTGAGAGTATGTTGGCGGGAAGATGGCACGTTGACAGGGATAGGAGGGTCGGGATGACATCTAGAAACGAGATCGTCGGGGTCTGTCGAAGAAATAAACAAGTAGGTCTTAGGCTCACTATGTGCCTCGTCTATGATTACGATTTGGTCCTTCAAGTCCACCTCCAAGGCCTCTCTGGCGGATTTTTGCAATAACAGGTTATACGGAAGAGTCACAAGCTAAAGTTTATTTGTAAGGACGAGTTCGCGTCAAAACGGACGTTTACGATCACCTCGGCTTGGGGAATAGCTCGTCTCGACCCAAAGTAGGGACAAGTATGAGCTATGCGGCCTGCCTCTGCCAGGTCTTCAATATCTTTTGGAGTTGCCTTCAAGTATGATGCATCAATGAACAGACCATGTCAAATCGAGGCAAGGCTACCAATATCTGATCCCGGAAATCCAACATGCGGTCTTCCTCATCTATCTGAGGCAAGAACTCACAACGCTTCTCCCCTTTTTCTGAATGACTTCATGATGAGCGTGATTACCCCGAACCAGGTAAAGCTCGGCCTACCTCCTAATAACTCCCGACAAGCTTCATCTAAATCTCGACTCCTAGCACGGAGTTGATCATTAACACAGAGCTGCTTCCGCGAGCCAAGGGCCACTGTTCTAGCGCATGGTTCAGGCACGTCCTCAGCCTCGAGGACTTCAGCCTTGCGTTTAGACTGCGCATTATTTTCATCCGCAGCCTTGTGGTGCGATTGTACGTATCTCACGAGCTTTAGCCGTTGCAACTCAGGGAGAACCTGTGAAAGTTGTGAATGAGTGCGAGAAGCATAGTACACCTTAGTACACGTGGGTTCTGCTTCTTGTTGGTATGGATTACTCGCGGACTTTCCTTCTACTCTGTAGTGAGTTTGGTGAAGTGAGAATGAGTACAGACAAATGTGCCCACTTGGCCATCAGCGCTCGCAGAGTGGCCGAGACTACCAAGCCATCTCCACTCGCGCCTTCTTCGTCCTCAGGCAAGAATTCATCGTCTTCGTCATGGCCACTTGCGGCCGCTTCCATACTGTCTTGTGCATCCTTATGCTTCTGTGAAATAATTATGGAATGTGTTCCAGAATAGCAGAGACAATAATTTACCTGCTTCTTAACGACCCTCGCCTGCGCCATCCTTCTCATAGCAGCCTCTTTCTTCCGAGCCTTCTGCAGCCGTTCCTGATACTCCTGTTCTTCCGCCTCTAGTTCCCGCATGATACGCTGACGAGTTTGCTCAATTACCCAACTCTTGGCTGTGCGCATGGATCAACTGAGTTCGGGGGATCATTCTCGTGGAAACGCCGTTTCACGTACTGTTGGGATCGTCCCCGACAGCTGAATTCAGTTTTCCTTTACGAGCCCGATCACGTTCGTCCGCCAGCCATGTCAGCGAAGCACACAGTAGTGACAACGTTTTACCCTGTCGGTGTTTCCATGAATGAACCTTACATTGAACCACGACATAGATGCCACTTGCCGTTCCAGTAGGACTTTCCACAATTGTGACCTTTCTCTGCTCAATCGAGGTATAGAGGTGCTTCATAAGGTTAACCTGGATTTCATATGGGGGGTTGTATGGAAAAGCAGGGAATTCATTGGGAGTGGAGAGCTCCAACGACATGGATTGGATGCGAACGCGTTTCAGCTAATTTCGCGATTCGACGCGCGCAAATGCATGCGGAAGTGACCACACGTGACACATATCTTCAAGCTTGTGAGCAGGATGGTGAATTAACAGACGCTGCGTCTAGCTTAATGTAATACTCATGGGGCTCCTTACACTTGACAATGCGCTCGGGGCCATCACGCCATCATAGCGGGTCAGAATCAAACTAGGATCCCATTGAAGTCTAAAGTAAGCTCGGATAAAAAATCTATACATTAACAGATGTGGATTCCTTTTTGGAGAGCGCGTGTAAATCTTGCTCTATTGGTTAACGAGCATCGTTAGGTTAGGAATACGTTTTTGGAATATGGTACTTACGGATTCCCCAAACATGGGTTCGGAGGTCAAGGAGTTCTGCACATTGTGAGCGGACAAGGTCTCAGACGAGTAGTTGTGCTAGCCTCACCTACGTGTAAACCATCATATAGTTTTTTCACTTCTCCTCGTACTCGGGAAATATCCTCCTTCGAGGCGGAGGCCTGGGACAAAGCCTTCAAATCCTGCTCAACTGCCTCTATCCGTCGCACGTGTGCCGAAACCTGAGCAAAATCTTGAGATTAATCATCGACAGCACCCAGACAGTGTTCACCTTCTCTGTACTCGACTTAAGTTCCTCAACACTGGCCTGCAATGCTGCCGAAGCTTGCTGGTACTCTTCGAGGAGGTGGTATGCGGCATAAGATGATGCTAGCGAGAAGCCAAAGAGGAAACCGACAATTCTGTTCGATTGTATTAGGACCTGTCTTCATTTCATTATGACTGGCGCATGAACTCACCCTCCTCGAACACCGCCAATAGGCTTCTTTGCTGGGTGGACGGCGGCCTCACTTTGGCGAATTGCGCTTGTTGACAACAGTCGGCGTTGAGAAATCTGTCGTGCGCCACGCGCGAGGGCCAAGCAGCGCAAAGTAGAGGCCATGGCTAAGTCAGGATGAGAGAGAGGAATATAATGAGCTCAATGTTGTGCACGACGAGCAATACTTCCGGGCAGGCCCGTTTTCCTCACGTGATCACCATCATCCTGATCGTGATCGACGCACGCATCTTGCCTCCTTCCCTGTTCAGCGTTAATGGCCCCCAAGCGCAAGAACGAAGCACAATCAGATGAGCCTACCGCACGGGACAAGAAAAAGCTGAAAGTAGCTACCGCCCGAACTATTGCTGTTCAACAGACGCAGCAGAATGCGGTGGCAGGGCCCTCCACAATAACCATGAACAGTGAGTCCAGTAGTACATGACAACCCATCGGTGCCCTTACGAGTACCATTTAGGCCTAGATGGACTCCCAAGTGCAATTGATGTCGAGAAGTTTGCCGAGGTGCAAAACAATTCATTGCATTGTTTGATGCCGCTAACAACATGAGCAGGCACGCGCTTTCGAAATTAACGCTATGCATGAAGCAATGAAAAATGCGAGGTAATCACGCTTTCATTAAGTTGTACGCCACTAATTTGAATACAGCTCTGCGTCGACCACGCGAGCGTGGCAGCTTTTGCCGCGACATCTCCGGCGAAGAGCTGCGAGTCACGACGTCAGACGCGTCCCTCTTCGTCTCCGGGAGAAAGCTCGAGCAGAGGTGTGCCTCCAATCCTACTCCCAAGCGTGGTACTGGGAATTTACAAACTCATGCAGATGGATCCTGTTCGTAAGAAAGCCCTGGGCCGTACAATTTCAAAACTTGGGAAAACCAAGTGTTTGACGAGAAAGCAAAGCTTCCTCAACCGACAGAGTAAGCTTTATGCGATGAGCACCATTGGATCGTGTATTCACTGGCAGATAGGGGATAAGGTTTGGCTCGAGACACATTTGTGGCATGCCAAACGAATGAAGATGGAAGATATGTGGGGCTATCGTCTTGTAAGCTAGTTCTGGGTATACCATCCTCATGTAGTTTTCCCTCACCATGGTTTTCAGGCCGTACACCCAACAGAGAAGGCTTTCAGGCCCTCCCACAGGGCATCTGTGCATGGATCAATCATACATGACGCATCATATCTCGGATTAATTGAGATTAAAGGACAAGAAGAAGCTGTCAAGGCTGTCTTGCTTTCATGCACTGACCCCCAGGGTCCGGGTGCGGGCTCTGCAAGGTAATTTCACCGTCAAGCTTTAGCTATCGTGGGTCTAATTTCTTGTCAGGTATACCAATGGAGCTCGTGTCCTTGAAACGCACATCTATGCACTTGGTAAATATCCTTTTGAGTACATAACACCCATAACGATAATTTGGATGCCAATCCGAGCTGATCAAACCGAAAAGTCGTCCAAAGCGAAAGGAAAGGAAAAAGCCCAAGAGAGCACGGACGGTCAGCCAACCTCGAAAGAGAGGCTGGTATGGGTCCAAATGCACCCAGCTACCTTTGACGAAGTTTACAAGACACTTCAAGCAGCCACATCTACGATTTTAGACAGCTTAAACGGATCCAATCCAGAGGTGGTGGTTGAGATAGCAGATATGCGAGACAAAATAAATATGTTTGAGATTATGGGACCAAAGGCAAATCAAGTCTTGAAAGGAGCACTGAAACCCATCCCCCAAGAGAAGCGTGGGGAATTTCGAACGGTATGAAATTATGCTCGGGTAGATTTTGCGCGTACTAAAGCATTTGACAGTTCTGGAAAGCATTCGGTAATCTGCAGACTTCTGGTTCATTACCTAGAGGTATGATAATAGGCGCTACGGTCGTTGACCCTCGACTAGAGTAAGGGATCCCCTGTGATGCCATAGCATTGTTGGTTGCTCAAATACGTCTTGCCGCACAGCTTCCCGCCCAAGAATGCCACTGCCAAATCGCCGCAGGGCACCTACCTGACATCGATGCTAACTATCCTACCATCTGCTAGCATTGCACAAAGTGCAATATGGGAAGAATCTGTTAGAAAATCGCTAGCTAATCCACAGTATACAAAGAAAGAACTGGACGAACGGCGGTCCAAGGTGCGATAATTCATTCATCTTCCATGCCTAATCTGACGCCCCAATAAAGAACCTCGTTCCTGGAACAAAACTCGCACCGCAACGTAAAGACGACCGTATCCCCATACTCCTGATTCAACACTCCCTTGAGTCGCCAAACGAGTCTTCCACCGAAGTCATACACGGATGGAAATTAATTATCCCCTCTGGTTGGGCGATGGCATTCTTTAACTCCCTGATATTCACTGGTACCAGAGTCGGAGGTCAACGCGAACGACAAACTCAAGCATTTGAGGCTGGCACCGCTTATTTCCCGCGTGACTTCCCTGCAACCGAGGCCTACGATGTGTACGCGAGTACATTGGAAGAGGAAGATGTTAAGGAGTGGAGGAGAAAACCACCCGCTAAGAGAGTGAATTACGAAAAGTTAGGTGTAAGGAGTCCTTGGAAACCCGATTGGGAAGTAGTACTTGGGTTGAAGGGGGCTGTATTTTGGAAGGATACAGAAGAGAGTGGCAAGGAAGCTGATTCTCCTAGAGAAGAGAATGCGCAGAACGATTTGGTGCCTACGCAGAGGGAACTAGGGGTCGAGGTCGAAGAGGAGACATCCCCGCTCGAGCCCTGGCTATTGCGAGGTTTTGATGTGCCCTCAATACTTGCCACCATGTCTCAACGATTAAATGCGGCGCAAGGGCTGCTGGACCACATCAATGGCCTGCGAGTGAAGCGAGGCCTTGACCTTCTCCCACCTGAAGTCGGCGCGGACGATCTGCTTCGTTCCGCTCTGATTCAGGTCAAAGTTAAAGTATGCGCGCGGGGGTCGCCGGAAGATTTAGCTGCGATTTATATGTTGTCGGATGAGGAGGTTCGGGAGTGGACAAGGGCTTTGAGTAGACATGGCACGGAAATAATGGATGGTTCAGAGGAGGGAAACCAGGAGGTAAGTCGATGTGTATAAGGTGCATAGATGCAGCTTATTGAATACCTTTAGGCTGCCCCTTCTCCAGACCAGTCATCAAATATCATTGGCTATGTGACGACTGGTCATTATTCTTTGTCGCGTGGAATAGGATTTGCTATTGGTGTCGTTTCCCTATCGCGATTCCTAGAATTGCAGGAACAAGCCTATAGGTGCGTCCATTCATTATCTACAGGTTGCTAGCTATAAACGTGAGCCTTCGCCTTCAATAGATTATTTCCCAATGACCAAAAGCACGCCCACTTCCTCGTCAAGTTCCGAAATCGGGATAGTTTGCATTATCGAAAGGCGTATATCGAAGTGTTGTCCAGCTGAATTCGGCGTATACTACTATACTATCTGTCTATACTTTTCGATTCAGCCTCTAGTAATACCCCACTGGCGGAATACATGCATGCGCCGGATGTAGTTATAAGCGCTTTTATGACGATAGCAATAGCAGATGCGGATTACAGAGTCGGAGAATATTGATTATGGTACACAATGCCTTGTTTCTACATATGATAAGAAGAGAAACGAAGCAATATGGGGTTGGGGTTAGCGGACATCTGACTGATGCATAAATAAAAATGAATGGAAGAGGATATCCCAACAAAGTGGAGAAAACCAAGAGGGGATCAGCCGATGTTCATCGTCAAGGTAGCCCCGGCTGGGGGAGAGTGAGAAGCGGGCTCAATGTCAACTTAGTTTCCACTTGTCCACGGATTGAACTAATCGGCCCATCTCCAACCGTGCTTGCTTCTTTGCGCTATCTGATATACCCTCCAGCGCATCCAGTGCACTAGGTGAGGTCTCAAGTGGATTGAACTCCAATATATGTCCGTCTTTGGTGGGTATTGCAACAATGGCTGAGAATGACCGCATAGGTTTGGGTGTTTGCAGATCAGATGGGCGGACTTGGAGGCTGCCTGGATAGCGCGAATTGGGTTGCGATGAGGATGAATGAGCTGATTGCGTTGTTTGACTCGAGCTGGGCGCTTGGAATAGCGATGATGAACTTGTTTGGGAAGCCGTCCGTGATTGTATGCCACCGAATGCCACCGACGGGTCTCTCCGTATTCTAATGTTGCTTTTGACTCTTTTTAGTCTGGGTTTTTCGTTCAAGCCAGTTTCGTCTTCCGGGTCAGTTTGATCATCTAAACTGCTGAACCACGGCAGACCGAGGTCATAGGGGTTGGCGATTGGAGAACCGTTGACGCTTAGCATGTGTTCGTCTTTACGCGGGAGTCGTGCACCCGTAGGGAAAACTGGTGCTTTGATCGGCAGTGTTGGATTAAATGTCGAGCTTGAGGGGACTCGACTGATGGGCGGGTTAGGACGCATTGACGTGGGTTTCGTGGGTGATGCAGGTCGTGAAGGTGGCCGTATGCTCGTAGTAAATGGTGGCCTTATTTTCTGGGGGCTTGGGGAGGCGGGTATACGACTGAGTTTGCGCGACTAGAAGCAGTGAGTGAATGACTTGTATCAGCCAGATGAAAGGACTTACAGTACTTGGAGTTCTGTTGAGCATATTCGGCCGTGGACGCTGAGAAGTGCCAAGCCCAGTGGATGGACCAGGACGTGGCTTGACAGGGGACTGTGTACGGGCTACGGACACGGTTAGCAAACAAGATACGAGAGAAGGAGCATATCGAAATACCTGTTTTGCTTGCCCTTGGACCTTCATGATCCTTTAGGAATGGATTTGCTGAACTCTCTGGTTCCGCCTCCTGAGTTGAAGCAATCCACTTCCGCTTTCTCTCGGTCTTGTCGATCTCCCCGAAATTCGAGTCCCCTCCTGCTGCAAGCAGTCTCTCTCTTTGATATCCCCGTAGAGCCGCTTGGACATTTCCTGCGTACTTCTCACCAAACTCTCGCATGGTCATGGTTCGAACCTGTTTCGGTATCCGAGAAATCTGGCCCTCTTGGTGGATACTGAAGTTTTCTAGATGGTCGGCGAGCCATGCTTCAAATTGGCGAGTCCGGTGCGCAACTAATGGTTATCGGTGCAGGGTAGATGATTTGGAATGGGCAAGGTCAAGACCTGGAGTAAGGGCGAAAACTGAAGGAGATACGGACCCTCTAGTTCGAGATTGTCCAGCAGCTGAAGCTTTTCTTCGTCCGAATACTTCCGCTCTGCGGATATTGTCGTCATTGTGCCCGATGAACGCGAGGAGATGGCTTGGACGGAGGGAAGGTGGGTGGGTTGAACGGCAAACAGGCTGAATTGTTGCTCGCTGATGCCTGTGACCCTGAAGGCAAGCGCGAAAAGGGAAGGTCACGTGGGGCGCGTCGTAAATGGAGAAAAACAGGAAATTGAATGTCGTTCGATCGTAAAACATCAAGCCTTTACGAACCCCTGCGCTGTCAGCTTCTTCGACTGTCCTGGTCTCTCTGGCATCACATCTCCCCGTCGCCGACTCTGCTCCCAGCTGTGCCATGTCTAAGCGAAAGGATATATATTTTGTCATCGGTGGAAGCGGTTTTGTTGGACGACATATAGTTCAGCAACTGCTGGCCCGCGGGGACGTTGTGTCCGTCTTCGATATCGTCCAGCGTTATGACGACACCCCATTCTACTCTGGGGACATAACTGACCAAGAGGTTCTTGCTTCTGCATTGCGAAAGGTGCATACTTCTCTTTTATCCCTTGAACGAGGCTGATGTTCGGGGACAGTGTGGTGCTTCATGTATCATTCACACCGCATCACCTAGCACAAATCTCAAGGACACATCAATATACTACAAAGTCAACGTTGATGGAACAAAGGCTGTTATTGCGGCAGCTATTGCAACTGGTGTACGAAAGCTCGTTTTTACTAGCTCGGCCAGTGTGGTCTTCGACGGCCGTGATCTCGCTAATGCTGATGAACGAATCCCGTATCCTGAGACGCCCATGGATGCATATAACGATTCAAAAGCCCAGGCAGAAGAGCTGGTGCTCAAAGCCAACGGCAAGAATGGATTATTGACGGTAGCCCTACGACCATCCGGAATCTTTGGGTGAGTGCCAGTGACTCTCCAAGCCCGTTCGTATCGTGACTGTGTCCCTAGCCCTGGAAACAGCCAAGTATTCACAGGATTTTATGAAGTCTATCAACGAGGACAGACTCACTTCCAGCTTGGCGACAACACCAACTTATTTGACTGGACATACGTCGGCAACGTCGCAAAAGCCCATCTTCTCGCTGCGGACAAGCTCGACGAGCCATCTCCTGCATCACCGCTATCTCAACTCGATAAAATGCCCCAAACCCTTGAAGACGTACCACCCCTATCCCCAGAGGAAGAAAAAATTGTTGATACTCCCCTCCCACCTGTCGATCTGACAACTGGAAAGCACCGTATACCCACTTGTGAAGCACGACCATTAGGACCTTACATTACCCCACCTCCCAACGCCGAACAAATACTCAATGCATTCAATGATCCCGACCGCCCATCGGACCGCCGGGTAACACGGAACCGCTTCGACCCGCTCGCCCCACACAACTTGGCTCTCGCCAAGTTACAGCACCCGGATGTCAATCCCCTTCAGATTGCCGGCCAAGCATTCAATATCACGAATGGGGAGCCATTCTACTTCTGGGACTTTGCTCGTACAGTATGGGCTGAGCTAGACAAGTACTTCCCGGACGCACGAACACCTCGGAAGCCATTTGTATTACCGAGATCAATGGCTATGACTGCTGCAGGAGGCGCTGAGTTCTTCGGCTGGCTGACGGGTAGAGGAACTCCATTCACGAGATTCAGGGTGAAGTTCAGCTGTGCGACGAGATGGTTCAATTGCGAAAAGGCTCGTCGTGTGCTTGGCTATGAGCCGGATGTTGGCGTAGAAGAAGGTATCAAGTTGATGGCTGCAGTAAGTCTTTTTTCCATATTGTTATCGTTATTGATGATTGATCGCGTTTCCTCCTTGCAGTGGTGGTACGAGACCGAGTATAAAGCCCGCAAGTAGAGCACTGTGCACTACCTGTATATTACCGTTTGTTAGCTCCACCGATTTCTATTCTCCTTGTTTCAATATAATTACCTATCTTATCGTGTCCTAGTACATTCGGCTTCACTCCTTAATTGTTCATGGATTTCATTTCTGCACTTCGGCTAGATTAGTGATCGGAAGTCACTACATCATTTGATTTGACCTCCCACTTGATACCGCCTGCGTCAAGTGCAGAATGACGGACACCAACCAGACAGCAAAGGACTGCTTCCCATCTCAAACGCCGGAGTACATCCTGTCCTTCCTGTTCTCGTCCTGGTATCCTCGATTTTCAGGCCACACAATTAAATCTACGGTTATTCGACCGCTATCCCAAGAATTCAAAGATTACTTGAACGCGGACGGTGTCTTTCTGCCTGAAGGCTCTGAGGATGTGTTAGTCCCCCCTCTGCTCCGTTTCAGCTCTCATTACGACCACACTAAACCTAATTACTTGTTTCAGCCCTGCAGAATCTACGTTATCAGACCACGAGGACGAACCTGAGGACAACGAGGATGAACCAGATAGAAAGTACTCATTCCCAGAGCTAGATGCTCAGATTCGGGCTTGCATAAAGGAGTATTCCGCTGTATTTCCAAAGCTCAATTTCACCTCGCCAAAAGTATGTCCCAGTGGTTAGTTTGACATCCCATCCTAACCCTATCCTCCCGTGTTCTCTCCACATCTACCCAGGACGCATCATGGATCCTTCCTCCATCTTCTCCACTCAAATGTACATCTCCATCGGATGTCTATATGCTCCTTAAATCCTCCGATTTTGTCATGCATGACCTTGACACCACAGACGTGTTCGCTGGCTGCAACCTTGACCCCACTGGCACCACCACAAATGACGCATCGCCAGCGTATTCGTTAGAGTTAGTGCTCAGGAAGTGGTATCCAATCGATAAGAGTCGTGAATTGCGGTGTTTTGTAAGACACAACAGGCTCATTGGTAAGTTTTGGAGAACACTCGCCTCGTCATCTTACCCCGTGGAGCTAACAACCTGGTAGGCATCTGCCAAAGAGATACGAATTACTACGATTTCCTCAACGAACCAGCGATGCAGGAGAAGGTCACCACAGCCATCCGCAACTTCTGGGAAGAACACATAAAAAGCAAGTTCGCCAGTGAAGATTGTATGTCTCAGCATGTCCCATTTATCATAGTGGCACTGAACATGAAGATAGATATATTTGACTTTCTCCTTACCCGAGACTTGACCAAAGGCCATATTATCGATTTTAATCCATACGCCCAACGAACAGACTCTCTGTTGTTCACCTTTGACGAACTCCAAGACATCTCGAGTGAGGCGAAGGCCGACCCAGTGCTTCGAGTTATCGATTCTCGGGCACACCTTGCGGCAATATCAAACGCGCCAGCCAACCAACACAATATGGTTCCCTTTGAGGCACTCAGCATGAGCAGCGGGCGCGACATTGAAGAATTTGCACTGTTGTGGAATGATTCCATTCGTCAAAGCGCCACAGATGGCGATAGCGGGGAAGACAACTAGATCTGGACTTGCACAGGGTGTGTTTCCATTTAATAGTTCTCATTAAATTCATCTAAACTGCCAGCCAGTCTACCCAAATAATAGTCTACGCCAAGACGAGAGGGAATATTTTGGAGGGAATATGTAAAGGGGGAATCTACTTCTCGATCTCAACACCGGAATCGCTTGTAGAGGGCTCGTGGAAGACGGGCCTCAACTTAGCGAGGCCATGTGCATTCTTGAAGAAGATGACATTGCCTTCATCCTCAACAAACTTGCACTCCTTGAAAACGCGAACAACTTCAGCCCATCCTCCTGGTCTACCCTCGAGGACAATGCCAGCCTTGGCCAAACGCTTCTTCAAAGCTGCACTAGCTTCCCAAGCGTTGTAATGGGGGATCTTGCTGGAGACGTGATGAAGGACGTGAGTCTCGGAAATTCCGTGAGTAGCGTGAGCACCGATCCAACCCATGATCGAACCACAATCGCCAAGGAGGTTACGGTCCATCGTGGCAAGGGCACCACGGGGGAAAGTAAACTCGGGAGCACGATAGTGGGGAAGGAGGGGGTCGGTATGTTGGAGGAATGTGATCAAGACGAGCCAGTGGTTGACCCTGGGTTGTGTTAATTGATAAGCAACAACTCCAATAATTTTATTTTTTGGACATACCAGAGGTATGTGGCAAGATAAAGGCGGAAAACTTCAAAGAAGCCCTTGTAGTAAATCCAGGTTAAGACACCGCCGAGCCATAGGATGATACCGATATCAGAAATGACGATTTGGCTCCACTGGTGGGAACCAAAGATGACAGAGTTAGGTGAGAAGTCTGGATTGCGGATTAGACTAACTTCCGATTAGCTGCGCATTTATAACTTACGGTTTGTGCCCTTGGGGTATCTCCGTTGCCCGGATGCGTTGAGAATTAGATAGGCAGGCCATCCACCAAGCTAAAACCCGAATCAGAAGAGCAATACAGGAAAAGAGATGACAACATACTAAATAACTGAACGACCCGATAACAGCACCAATGGGTGAATCTCCAAGAGCCTCCCAGAGCTCACGTTTGACCTCAGCAGAGACGCGGCCACCAAGTCGGTCTTCCCTCTTGGGATCAAATGGCGGTAGGCCGAGTTCACTACGTGTAGAAGGGACGAAGACCTGATCCTGAGTCATGTGGCCGGTGTGGGCATGGTGCTTAGCATGACTGATACGCCATGAATGATAGGGAACACCGAGGCTGTCAACACACAGGGGTACAGCATCAGTGTCAATATCACGTGCCAGCAATTTCCGGCTCCCCAAAAGATGGTTTACCCAAAAAAGGACGCGACTACTTACGCGGAGTGCAGAATCCATCCGACGGTGTTATTGATGGTCTTTGACTCTGAGAATGCTTGGTGACCGCACTCATGTGCGACGACCCACAACCCAGTGGCGAACAGCCCCGTCCAGAATGAGTATAGTGCCCACAGCGAGAATCGGGCGACAGGGTAAAGTAGTGGGTGGGGAAGGGAGAGGGTTTCTGGGTTGATCAAGGTGTCGAGGTACGTAGAGAGCTTGTATACTCCTGCAATCACAGCGCAGTCCCAGACACTATGGAGAAAATTCCTTCAGAAACTGATTGACACGTCAATCAACAGGATGGATTGCATACATGTAGAGACTAGAGCGGAATGCTGAGCGTTTGAAGCAATGCGAGCTATTGAATTGTAGCGTCTCGTAAGGGGACTGTTCGGGCGAGAAACGTGGCGGTATACGTACGGAATTGCATCAAGCAAATCCTTGACGGTGAGGTTGGGTACCACGAAGACCCCCTGCTCAACCACCGTATCGGTAGGCTTGTGTTCCATAAGAAATGAAATGGGCGTGTCCACGCTCAGAAAGGGAACGTCAAAGATGCAAGGGAGATGTAAGGCGGGCTATAGAGGCCCAAGGACACGGCAAGGAGGAGGGCTGTTAGGAAGGGCCTAAATGCAACTTTGAAAAGATGACCATTTTATGGGGTTGCTGCTATCGGCAGTTGCCGTTCCAAAGTTTTTTATTTGGGGTCAATTGGCCCACTTCTATTCGCTAGAGGGACGGGCGGGTGTAATGAAAAAAACAACGGGATAAGTTATCGGTCCTTAACATTTGTTGGCCCTGATCAATCCCGCGTCTATCCCCAGAGTCTGGTGAGGCCGACGCCGGCGCCTACAAAGCCTAGAGCAGCGGAGGCCAATTTTTTTTACTTTTAGAATTTTACAAGATACCAAGCTTCATTCCTTACGGGGTTGGTGGACATATATTCTACCTCGTGCAAATGGACAAGACATACATAGACACAAAATTAGAATCACGACCGATCGGAGGTACTAATGCGACGACGTCTACCCATGTGATAAACGTCGAACCTATTATGCTGTCGGCCCCAAATAGCCCAATCGCACAGCAAGACCTTCCAAGAACAGGAACCCATCCTGACAGACCAGATAAGTGCCGGACAGGAGCCTTAGAAGGGCTTACCTTGGTCACCGTTTTGCCACCACTCTTGTTTGTCACTTTGATAAATTCGGTAACCATATCCGCTAGTTCACGGTTGCTTCCCGCCTTTTTCACGCGGAACCGTAGCTGGTGCACGACGTTGAGTTTATATCCCGAGGTCTGAGCGTCGTCATCTTCTTTTGCAGATCCCGAACGCTTTTTAGAAGATCTGTTCGGGGTTTGTGTTTAAGAGGGCCTGATTAGGGACTGGAACTTTCCAGCCCACGGGGATTACTTACTTCTCTGCTACGATGAAAATCGACGGATCCTCTAGCTGTTTCTTCAGGACTTCAAGGAATCGTATGGCGTCCTTGGTCAAGGTTTTTGACGTGTTTAATTGCAAAGTCTGAGTGAACTCATGCACCAACGATGCCAGCTGTTTGTTAGTGCAAGCAGCTGGAACCTGTGAAACCAGTTTCGCTAATCGCGCAGCCTTGTCTGTTCCTCTGGCGGCTGTGTTCCGACTCCCTCCCTCGGAATCCGGGGCAGTCAATTTTGAGTTGAGTGACCTCTCTTCTCGGACTTGTCGGATAATCGAATCGATGTTTGACCGATCACCAAGTACTCCTTTGCCGCTGAATTTAAGCTCTGCTAATCCCTTAAGCACTTGCTTGAGGTCTTCTGGTTCTGGCGCCGCGGCGCGAAGTTTTCTTGGTGATTGTATTAGTCTTTGTGGTAGTGGCGCCTGCAACGGGGATAAGAAATTACTCCACATAGATGAACGAACTTCATACAGGTAATGGAGGAGGTGGCCAGATAAACTCGTCAGAATCGGGAAATCCACAGTCCAGCGCCAGCAAACGGAATTGTTCTCGCCAGTGTTTGTAATCTGGGGTTTCCTGGAATTTTAATCTTCTGCAGTATCTCAAAAATTCTTCGAATTCTTCAGGTAGGCCACGACACAGATCCTCGGGGGAGGCATTCATCTTTTCTAACTTGAGGGTACTATGAGCCACTTCTGTTTTGGGTATGCCGTTGCGCGTCCATGACAACCCTTTTGGTGTCAGGAGGTGGATGAGCATCAGTGCTAGGGCTTCGAGGTCATCGCGTCTTGAAGGCACTATAAATATTCCTTAAGTGGTTGAAGCAAAGCCAAGTCGTATACACTTCACTGACCCCTGCCACGGCAGTGCACAGCAACTGAACTAGATCACATGCTTAACCTTAATCCAGCTTGAAAGGGAGTAGAATGCACCTGAACCAATAATTTCCTATAAAATCTCGCTTGGCTCTCGAATCCGGTATATGTCGATGTGTTTTGGGATCGATATATTGTTTCGCAAACCCGAAGTCGATCATATATATCAATCGGTCATTAGGCGGTAGACCAATGGTGCAATTCGCTAGTTGAATGTCACGATGGAGAACACCGCTATTGTGCATTGATTCCATCCGAGAAATCTATAGTTGAAAACAGGCAGTTGAACAGAAATGAGGTGGCAGTCAACTGCACGGATTGGGAGTTGTACCAACCAGTTGCATCGCTATAGCACACACACTCCTTAGATCCATTGTATCTCGCCCACTCTTCCTAAATAACGAGTCCAAACTCGGCCCAAGGAGATCGATTGCCAGCCAATCCCAAGGGCCGTTAACGGCCGTTGCGAACAGTTGTGGTACTCCTCGGACGCCTCGCAGTAAGGGGTATATGTAGCGCTCGTAGCGATTCGTTGGGCACTCGTGGTCTGATCGCTGTATCTTGAGGGCAACCATCTGGCCCGTATGGATTTGCCGTGCACGGTAGATGTAACCTATGTTCATATAACTTGTTAGGAGTGCCTAGTGTACGACACCGAGGAACCCTTCTTACCAGAGTATCCAGAGCCCAAGCAATCTTCTAGCATCCAATTCCCTAGTATTCTCGGTATCTGTACCTTTTCCCTACCCTTCGACATGTCGACCCGATGCAGTTCTTAGGGTGGGGGTGTATGTCAGTGCCAGGTCCAAGAGGAACGACAACCGGACACAACCGCTGATGAAAGTGACTGGGCGCAACAATGAACGTCGTTGTCGGCACTGAGCCACGGACGAAGTACAGTGCGGTGTATAGCGGATGACAGTGTGAACGCGTTCGTGCGGGATAATGATCGCGCTCTTAAGCGCTCGCGGTCACGTGGCGAAACACTTCCCGCCACTATGGTCACTTGGCACTGGGCGCTTGCTACTCGAGCTCTTCATCCATGTCGCTGTCTAGGCTGCTATCAATCCGAGGAGAAAGTGACCTGTTGGCTAGGTAATTAAATCGAATGTTTCGTGTCGGAATCTGTCCATGATAAGCCAGGTCCCGGAACCGTGCTATGGTGGATACTTCCAATGCACGACAGGTCGCCGTATGAGATTACCCGTGGGTGCATTAATTGGTGGGTTCAGTTCCCCAGTTTCTGAGAGGCATTGAGGTGGCGATATGGTCAGTATCAGAACGAGGACTCTGATGTCATGCTTCCGTCATTTGCAAGACACAGTCAATTCTTTTGCAATGGGTTTCAGGGAATTCAAGTCTAGGCCATTGAAACCTGCGCATATATAAACCTTTGTTCACCATTCCTACTCGACCGACGAGAGACCTATCCCTGTGTTATCATGTCCACTCATCCTCATGCTGCTGCCGCCGCCGAAACTCTGAAGGCCGAGGTTGATCGCCTCAAGCTTCAGTTTCAGTCCTTGAAGGCGAAACACTCCGCTGGAATGATCTCCATCGGGAATTATCTGCTCACTCGCTTAGAGCAGCTTGGTGTCAGAGTGCGTCTCACAACTTCGCCGCGGTTCGTTGGCTGACATGCTTCCCAAAGTCCATGTTCGGAGTGCCTGGGGACTTCAACCTGGGTTTCTTGGTGAGTTTCCCTCCTCTGCACACTGTGTATCTTGTCTTATGCAACAGTAGGACTTGATTGAAGACTTCCCGTCAATTGAATGGGTCGGGAGTTGGTTCGTCTGTTGCCCATAGTTCTCCTGCTCAAGGTAGTGACGATCTCCCTCAGCAACGAATTGAACGCTGCATACGCGGCGGACGGGTATGCTCGCATTAAGGCTCATTCCTTAGGCGTTGTTTTAACAACGTAAGTCCCGTACTGCACAGAGCTCTGAGCGATCTCTCAAATATTGCAGCTTTGGTGTAGGCGAGCTGTCTGCCATTAATGGCATTGCAGGAGGTAGGAAACGATTCCTCGACTCTCTAGCTGATTTTAAGACCCTGGAACCTAGCCTTCTCTGAAATGGTCCCTGTTCTTCATATCGTCGGTGTTCCCAGCACCATGCAACAAAAGTCCAAACCGATGTTACATCACACATTGGGAGATGGCCGGCAAGTATATTTATCGCTTTGACTTGGAGTGCGGGGCTTACTCTGCCACTCAGATATCTAGCTTATACGAAGGCTGCAGAAGAATTCACAATTGCGCAAGCCTTGCTCACCGATGCTGATCACGCAGGCTACCACATTGACCGCATCCTGGTCGAATGTATTACAAAGGTTGGATGGCAAGGCCTGGCTAGCCGTCAGAATCGCTAATACTGCACCAGGCGCGACCAGTCTATTTGACACTGCCAACCGACCTGGTAAACGAGGCAATTTCTGCAGACAGACTACAGATTCCTTTGGATAGAAACTTCCCTCGAAATGATCCCCCTGTTGAAAGCTTCGTCCTGGACCTCATTTGCAATCAGGTCAAGGCAGCTGCCGGCGATGTGGTGGTGCTCCTCGACGCTTGTACAATTCGACACGATGTGTGCAAGGAGATTAAGGAATTCCTATCGAAAACCGGTTTCCCTGTATACGCTGCACCCATGGGCAAGACTGCCATCGATGAGAACTATGACAGATATGGCGGTGTAAGCATCGTATCTAGGCGATCATTCAGATACTCAATGAGTTCTTGTTAGATCTACTTAGGCTCCATCACGAACCCAATTATCAAGGACGCTGTAGAGTCGGCCAAGTTGATTCTGTCAGTAGGTGCCTTGAAGAGCGACTTCAATACTGGCAACTTCTCATACAACATTCCCGTCGATCGAACAATCGAGCTTCACTCGGACCACACCAAAGTCCAATATGCGCTGTTCCCGGGTATTGGAATGAAGCAGCTCATTCCTAAATTGACCGAGCGCTTGCAGTCGTATAAGCCAAATGCTTTGAACATTTCGGTTCCAACCTTCCGTGCAGAAATCCCTAGTGAGAAGGGCTCTCTCATATCTCAGACGTGGTTCTGGCCACGCATCAGCCAGTTCTTCCAGCCAAAGGACGTCATCATCACAGAAACAGGTTCGTCTTTGTTTTTAATGGACGATTGCTCGCAGGAGCTGAATTGGTGTAGGAACGGCGAATTTTGGTATCATGGATGTGCCCTTGCCTGAAAAAACCCACTTGTTATCTCAAATTCTGTGGGGAAGCATCGGGTGGTCAGTGGGTAAGTAAAATTACCTGAGTAAGAATCATGCACTGATCTTATGCAGGTGCCACTGTCGGTGCTGCGCTTGCTGCACGTGAACTTGGACTTGGAAGAGTTATCCTATTCGTTGGGGATGGAAGCTTGTACGTGAATGCCCTAGTACTCAAATCTAATGCTTAACGTCGAATTCAGGCAACTGACGGTACAAGAGTTGTCTGTCATGATACGCAAAGGGTTAAAGCCGATTGTATTCCTCCTAAACAACAGTGGATATACAATTGAACGTTACATCCACGGGAAGCACAGGTCAGTTTTACCACGAGCTCGTCGATTTATGTCTCACCCGGCCCTCCGCCAGGCACTATAACGACATTGCCGACTGGAAATGGACGGGATTGCTCGACGCGCTCTCCGACAGGACTCATTCCACCAGGTCCTATAGTGTTAAGGATAAGGACGAGCTGAACAATTTGTTGAACAGCACGAAATTTGCGCATGGCCAATGCATCCAACTCGTTGAAGTAATGATGGATAAGCTCGATGCACCGCGAGCACTTAAGATGCAGGTTGAGCTTAGTGAGCGATCCGGTGTCCCAAGCCCTCAAGCCGCGCGCACAGCCCAGGTAGTCTAATTTTACAAACAATTGCTCGACGTAAGCAGCGAATGGAATGTAACTGTATCCAAGAAATTCTGCGTAATCTAGGCTTGTGGTACTGGCCCATCCTTTGCCAGCCATTCCTCATCGAGAATGCTCATCACGATGCTGTCTTGCCACTCTCCGTTGAACCAGTTGACTTTCCGTCTCCTGCCTTCCTCGACAAAGCCACTGCAAGTAGAAATTCGAGATGAGCTGGTTCCAATTCAAAAGCGGTGAAATTTACAGCTTGCGATACAAGGCAACAGCACCTTGATTACTATCGAATACCCCCAACGAGACTCGGTGGACCCCCAAGTTCCTGAACGCATAATCAACCAAAAACCGACAGACCTCGGTCCCATATCCCATATTCCACACGTCAGGAATAAGACCCAAACCGAGGTTGACGTCACGATTCTTGACACTCCCGACTAGAGTCAAGGAAGCGGCACCAATAACTTCATTGTTGCGGTCGGTTGCTTCGACGACGACGTACATGAGGGCTTCATTAGCGATCTCTTCGAGCTTGATGGCGAACCGTGGGCTACGGGGAACAACAGGCTCGGAGATGAGGGTGTTTTGTACGAGAGGGTTGTTGACGATTGCTAGGAGAATTGGGAGGTCGGCTTGGGTGTAAGCACGGAGGCGTGTGCGTTCGGTGGTGAACATTTTTTCGTTGGTGGGGAGGGGGCTAGGAGCTTGAATATACTGGGTATGAATTGAGTGAGGCCATGGACTTTTTGGGGGAGATTTTATAGGTAGAATATGGTGCTGCACATGCGCACAGTATACTTGGCTTCTGGGAGCAAGTCATCTGATAAGATATAGATGATGCCCAGGAAGCGCTGAACATGTGGGTTATCTGATAAGATTTGTGGTGCAAACGCAAGCTACGTTTAGCGATTGGTTCACGAAGTTGGCTGGGCATGGTGGGTCTGATGTCGGATGGTGATTGTTAACCGCTGGTGGTCCGGTAGAAGACGCCAGCAATATGACCCTTTGAAGCTGCATGCGCGTGCATGGGCCAGAACCGACGCCAGAACTGCGAGAATCGGAAGATTTCGTGTCGGACTACGTAGCATAACAAAATTTCGCGCAGGATGTTGAGCTACGATCTTGGGCCCCTCTGTCGGAAGTGGACTGAAGTAGATAAGATAAGATTAAGGCCCAAGTTGAATTTCAGCAGGGACATGTGCATGAGCGCTAAACAGGGCCCACGCCTAATTTTCCAACCAACACATGTCGCTTAGCGCAACAACACGAGCACGATGCCCAACCCTCTCTAGACTCTGCAATCGTCGCACAAAAACCTTTCTCAGTGCTGGGGCGCCCATCCTCATCGGACTTGCAGCAGTACGATGGAGGTCTGCAATAACACCCACATGTAATGTGGCGGATGGAGATATCCGAACACTGCCCGTATTGGCAAGATCTTACTGCAACGCGGCTTCTCTCAGCTCAAGTACCTGGAGAGATCTTCACAAGAGGTCTCTGTTCACATCATCGTCTTCCAAAGCCACTACTTTGATCTTTTCCTCCTCATCGCCTCCAATGGGTTTGACCCCTCCCCAACCGCCACCAGTATGGAACCACTCCGCCGAGGATATTAAGAAGCTCACGCAAGAGGCCATCGACAGCAACCGTGCTATCCAAGATAAAGTTGGGAAGTTGACTCCGGAGGAAAGCAATTTTGAAACTGTGAGTTCCTTTCACCCGATCGAGAGTTGTTCTAGTGTTGATGGTTGCAATAGGTTTTTGTAAGTATCTCCTGGGGTAAATCTGGGGTAGCTTGATGGGAGACACTGATTATCGGCGAACTGCTAGTTGGAGTTAGCTCGAGCCGAAACTGAACTCGATGCAGTCACCGAACCCTTGTCGTTCTACCAGAACGTCTCGCCCACCAAGGAGCTTCGTGACGCCTCGAACGAAGCTGAATCCTTGGTCCGAAACTTTGGTGTGGAATCGTCAATGCGACTTGATGTATACCAGGCCAAGGTCAACGCGGAGAAGAATATCAAGGCATCAGGGCAATGGGAGAAACTTTCCGCGGAGGATAAGCGACTCGTGGAGAAGATGGTGAGATTGATTATTTGCGTGTCAATTCGAGTGGCCCGTGTGTTCATTCATCTGCGGATAGATCTTGGACGGTACTCGCTCTGGTCTGGCATTGCCCGAGGAGAAGCGCAAGGAGTTAACCGAGCTCAAGAAGGAGCTTTCTCAAGTTTGTCTCGAGTTTAGCGTGAGTCCATGTGGCACCTGAAGATTTTCTACATACTAATCAAGTATTCAGAAAAACTTCAACGAAGAAAATGTACGCCACTGTAATTGACGCGCTGTGTGCCGATGCTGATGAAATAGATTAGAGTGTGATCACATTCACCGCAGAGGAGCTTAGTGGCGTTCCACAGGACGTTATTTCTGGGTACACCAAGAGGATCGAAGGTGGCAAAACCGTTTACGATGTAACATACAAGACACCCGATATCTTCCCCGTCGTACGTTTTGCCCAGTCCTTGCCACAGCTTGTTCTGCTCCAACTCGTAAAACCTGCTTCAATAGTTCAAATTTGCGGAGAACCCCACAGCTCGCCAAAGAGCTCAAGAAGGTCACGAGGGTCGTCTTGCTGTCAATGTTCCCCTCTTGAGCAAGGCCCTTGATTTGCGTCGCCGTATTGCCAAACTCCTCGGTTACAAGACATGGTATGTCCGACAGGCTGAACTGCTAAGCCGGATCTTGGACTGACAACTATTAAGGGCGGACTACATTACCGAAATCAAGATGGTTAAGAATGCTCAAGGTGTCTTCGATGTACGTACGTCGCTTTACATGCGAAAACCATGTGTTCACGGAGCATCTCGGTGCTGAATATTAGTTCTTGGACGACTTGGAGAGGCGTCTGCGACCAGTTGGACTCAAGGACCGCGAAACTCTTTTGGAAATGAAGAGGCAAGAGCATGAAGAAAAAGGATTGCCATATGATGGTAACTTCTATATCTGGGACTACCGGTACTACGATCGCAAGTTTATTGAAAAAACCCTGAGCTTGGACGACAGTCTAGTTAAGGAGTATTTCCCTGTATCTGTGGTCGTTCCGGCAATCTTGGAAATTTACCAAAACCTCTTGGGCGTCCGGTTCGAGGAGATCAAGGGTGGCTCAACTTGGCATCCGGGTACGTTCTTGATCCAATCCCGTTCGGTTTGAGATCGCTGACCTTGGGTTTTCATACAATGTAGACGTACAACAGTTTGCTGTCTGGGAGAAGGACGCGAAGGATGAATCTGGTTTTGTAGGGTATTGCTATCTTGACCTGTTCCCGCGAGGTTGGCTGCTTAATTTCATTGTGCAATCCATACTAACGCCGCCACCCTCCATGCAGAGGCGAAGTACTCGCATGCAGCAGTTTGGCCCTTGCTCTCTGGCCATGATCTGCCAGATGGCGGACGCAGTTATCCACTTACGGCGATGGTGGCCAACCTAGCCAAACCCACCCCTGATAAGCCTGCGTTGATGAGGCACGATGATGTGGTCACGTTCTTCCACGAGATGGGGCACGTCTTCCATGGCCTGCTGAGTAGAACCAAATATGCTCGATTCCACGGAACTAGGTATGTCTTGTGATGCATTGGTGCAGTACCAGTGGCTGATGCAGGGTTTAAGTGTGGCGCGAGACTTTGTTGAGGCTCCATCCCAGATGCTCGAGAATTGGTATGTGGCCGAACGAAGCCGACCCTTAACGCTATTGGGATGAATTTCTGATTTTGGCGACTTGTATGATAGGTGCTGGGAGCCCAAGGTATTGGAGAAGATGTCGAGTCACTACAAAACGAGAGAACCCTTGTCATCAGACCTTATCCAGAAAATCATAAAGAGGTAAGCACGAAAACGAGGACTCATCATTCGTACTTACTGGGCTGTGGCCTTGCCTAGTCGTTACGTCAA